>PVIY010015357.1:0-54062 GCA_004026745.1 Myrmecophaga tridactyla | reverse complement strand
AGTTGTAGAACCCAGTTCAGAGTTTGGTATGGATTACACTTCCACCATTTTAAGTTTTTACTTCTAGCTGCTCTAAGATACTGGAGACTAAAAGAAGTATCAATTTAATGATTCAGCAATCATATTCTCTATTAAACCTTACTTTCTCTGTATAGCTTCACCATCACCTTTGATCTTTCTATCCCACTCTTTTGGGGTACTTGGGCTATGCCCATTCTAACTTTTTCATGTTGGAAGGCTGTCAATAATATGTGGGAGGGAGATGGAACTAGCTGATGTTCTGGAAAGGCTGGCCACTCTAGGTTTCAGGATTTATCCAGTCCAGGGACCTATCTGGAGGTTATAGGTTTCTGGAAAGTTACCCTAGTGCATGGAACCTTTGTAGAATCTTATATATTGCCCTAGTTGTTCTTTAGGATTGGCTGGAATGGTTTTGGCAAGTTATGATAGGTAGCAATGTCTAACTGAAGCGTGCATAAGAGCGACCTCTAGAGCAGCCTCTCAACTCTATTTGAACTCTGCCAGCCATGGATACTTTATTAGTTACACTTCTTTTCCTCCTTTTGGTCAGGATGGAATTGTTGATCCCATGGTGCCAGGGCCAGACTCATCCCCTAGAGTTATCTCCCATGCTGCCAGGGAGACTTTCACCCCTGTATGTCATGTCCCACATAGGGGGGAAGGCAATTATTTCACTTGCAGAGTTGGGCTTAGAAAGAGTGAGGCCACATCTGAGTAACAAAAGAGGTCCTTCAGAAGTAACTCTTAGACATACCTGTAGGAGGGCTAAGCTTCTCCACTACCTACATAAGCTTCACAAGAGTATGCCTCAAGATCAAGCAGTTGGCCTATTGATTTGGGTGTCCCTAATGTTTAACACAGTATCAGGGGATTTCCTGATGGTAAAGTTTAATAGTTTAGTCCATGTTTTTTCTCCCATCCCTCAGGGAACTTTGCTGAGACTTTTTGATTATCTGCTTAATATATTCTAGGATGTATCTAGGCATTACATTAAGGTATTCAGGATTAAAGACCCTCGTTCTTATTCTGGGATCCCTGTGTTTCAATTGTTCAAATGAGCTATCCACACAGGTTGAGTTAGATTATGTGCTACAGAAAATTTAGGTCCTGGACAAAATAAACCTTTCTTCCTTTGGTCTCAGAGAGTAGGGGCAATTCTAAAATATAGACAATGTCTTCCTTACCCCTGTATTCTCAATCACCTTAATCCCGACCTGATCAGCTTCATTCTTATCTCTAAATACCAGGTTATAGATATATAAAACAGCCTCTCAAAATCCAGAAATAATAATTACCACTCTGGACTAAATGTGTCTGCTGTAAGAGCTTACAATCTAAAGCCCCTGTTTTCTTATAAGCATTTTCTAAAGGAGCTCATACAATAGTTCTTTCATTTCTGGCTTATTTTGCCTCACCAAATGTCCCACAGTTTCATTCACATCGTTACACACTTCACGACTTCGTTCCTTTTTGTAGCAGCACAATATTCGATCACATATATACACCATCGTTCGCCAATCTACTTCTCAGTCAATGTGTCCTTCAGCCACCTGCATTCATTAGGCATCATGTATAATGTCCAAAGGCAACAGTCCATCAACACTCTGAATTTTAGATAATTCCATTTTTCAAGAGAACTATAACCAACAAACACACCCTCACCAAATAGGAATCTAAACCTCCCCTTAATTCTTGTCCCTCCCTCCACTACTTTTTTTAAAACTTTTTTATTGTATAATATAACATATATACAAAGCAAAGAAAGAAAAAAGCAGTAGTTTTACAAAGCACTCTTCAACAAGTAGTTGCAGGACAGATCCCAGAGTTCATCAGAGTTCACCATTTGATCCTCTCAGATTTTTCCTTCTAGGTGCTCCAGAATATAGGAGGCTAGAAGCTTTAAATATTTTTTATCATCACAATTGACTTTTTTTCTTTTTTGTGGAAAATGACATACATACAAAAAAAGCAACAAATTTCAAAGTACACACAACAATTAGTTGTAGAACATATTTCTGTATTTGGTATGGGTTACAATTCCACAATTTTAGGTTTATGCAGTTTCAGTTTCTTAGACTGGAGACTGAAAGAGATATCAATTTAATGATCAGCATTTATATTCATTTATTAAGTCCTATCTTTTATGTATAATTCCACCATCACCTTTGATCTTTCCATGCCCCTCTTTGGGGTTGTTTGGGCTATGGCAATTCTAAATTTTTGATACTGGAAGGGTCTGTCACTAATATGGGCTAGGGAGACGAAACTATCTGATTTATCTGGACCAGGGACCCATCTGGAAGTTGTAGGTTTCTGGAATATTACTCTAGTGCAGAGAACCCTTGTGGAATCTTATATTTTGCGCCAAGTGTTCTTTAGGATTAAAATTAACATTTTAATGTTTCAAAGTGTTAACTCTGGGTTGCTTAAGTTTGCATTCAGCAAGGTATATGCAAGGGATATTTGAGTGCCAAGAGCTAACCAAAATAAATGAGTAAATGCAGAAAACACTTGCATTTTGCAAATTGGCTCTGTGATGGTTTGTCCTCTCCTTCAGCATGTAGCCCTCCTATCAAGAAGGCCAGCCCAAGGCAAATGTGAAGTACAGAGTCCCCTCCATCTTTTCTGAGCCTGTGTCTTGTGCTTGCTCATGAATTTATAAGAATTCAAATGTACCCTCTATGCTCCTTCTATTCCCTAAGAAATAGACTTTCTCCTCCTCTCAGGTGCTCTATTGCATGACTTAAAGCAGGTAATCCTTTTCCCCAGGCCACTTTGACTTAATTGTTCCTTGTACAGTTTTAGCTGTCTATAAGGTGCTTCTGCCTGCAGAGAAAGCTCTGGATGGGTAATTCAGTGACATGTTTCATGGCCCAGCCTTCCATCCTGCCACTCAATAGACTGGCACTGACATACAGGTACCGCAGCATGCACATAAGGTTACTCTGCTCCCTCCAGGACAGGGACAGGGACCTATGTTGGGATGAAGGCTGGCTCCACAATCTACTAGGGAGGGAGTGAGGGAGTGAGTCAGCCAGGACACCATGAGCTTCTCCTACCGTGTTTAAAGCTGTATTTTCTTGATTCAACATTTGTCCAGTTACTGCAATCCTTTAACTGTTTTCCTGAGTTTTGAGGAATATGGCTCTGCTGGTTTTTGCTACTTGTTCAAAGAGTATATGGGGGAATAGCACCCTGGAGCATCTTATACCACCATCTTTGTTGACTGAACTCTAACTCATTCTTATAAATGGTGGCATAATATTCAACAAGATGATGTACCGTTATTTAACCAGACCTCTCTTGATGGATGTATAAGCTGTAGCCAATATCTTACCATTACAAACCACACTGGACAAAATCCCAGAACCTATTTTTGGCATTCATGTAATCCTAGGAATGGATTCTGGGTCGCACAGACTACAGGAACCATGGTCTTTATCCCTGTTGTGAGCAGACGGCCTGGCACACGGTAACCACTCTACATGAGGACTTTGCCTTGACGTGAACTTCTCCACTTCAGGGACATTCCTATCTGGGAACAATTCTAGAATCCATACCTCTTCTCCCACCCCAACACCCATCAGTCCTGCAGCCAGTACTAAAGGAATGCTGACTTGGGACTCTCCCAGTTAGATTTTTTTGGTCATCACTTCAACACCAGCCTATGAGGTTTTTTACCCCCGCTTGACTCCTCTTCCTCTTTTCATTACATTAGCTGCTATAATTCCATGAGATAAAATGCCTGGAAGGCACATAGGAGAACTATGTGCAAGATCTGCCACTAACTGGGATTAAGTTGCTTCTCTCCTCTGAACCTCAGTTTTCTTTTTCTTAAAATAAGAATCATGGGCTAAATTGATGGCTTTCCAACTGTTGTCTACAAAGACGAGTGTTCCATGGTATAATCTTGGAAACTGCCGCTGGAGGTGGGGAGAGGCTGGCAGGCAGGGCCTCATCATTCATGTGCCCTGCTATCATTTTTGTATAGTCAGCTATGATACAAGGTTTTGTTTTTAAAAAAAGGGTTCTGGACTCCTAAAGGAAAATTGAAAACTACTTTTCCAAAGAATATGCAGATTTGTTGTTAGACATCAAACCATCATGACAACATTTGGTATAACTGGTCTGCACTACTCTGCCTTCAAATACCAAGAGACTCTTCTACAGATGCAAATGCCACCGCAAGTTCAGCTGGGTTTGAGGGAATGAATACCAGTTGCAGGCTCCTCCCACCACAAGTCTCCAGAAATGAGACAAAGTATGTTTTTTGATACATAGTAATAATGGAAAACTGGAAGGTGTTCTTTATGGATGAGAAAACTTGAAGAATGCATGAAATACGGAAGTCAGTCAAATCAAATTTCAAAAGGATGCCTATACTGAAGCACACAAGGAAGTGGACTCTTGCATAAAAGTGGAGAATGTGAGGTAGCTCTGAGGAAGATCAGGACCTGGACATCCCAGAGACTGGGAGCCAAAGCAGCTTTATGAAAAATAAGTTAAGAGATGTAGAATATGAATTGGACTTCACAAAGATTTACACTTTCTGCTTCAAAAGACACTGTTAGGAGAATGAAAAGACAAGCCACAGACATGGAGAAAATATTTGCAAAGCATGTATCTGTTAAAGGATGTATATCTAGAATACATAAACAACTCCTAAAACTCAATGATAGAAAAAGAAGCAACCCAACTTAAAAATGAGCAAAAGATTTGAACACTTAACTAAAATCATATACAGATGCAAATAAGCACATGAAAACATGTTCATTAGCATTAGTCATTAGGGAAATGCAAATTAAAACCATATCAAAAATAATTTAAAAAAATTAAAAGACAAAACAACAACAAAAGAAAACCATATGAGATACCACTACACACCTATTAGGATGGCAAAAATTGAAAAGACTACCCATACCAAGTACCGGTGAGGATGTAGAAAAATAGAAATCTGATACAATGCTGGTGGGTACAGTCACTTTGGAAAGCAGTTTGATAATTTCTTAAAGAGTTAAACATATACCTATCATATGATCCAGCTATTACAATCCTAAGTCTTTACCCAAGAGAAAAGAAAGCACATGTCCACACAAAGACTTATTCACAAATGTTCATAACAACTTTATTTGTAATAGCCCAAAGCTGGGGACAACCAAACGTTCATTTACAGGGGACTAGATAAACAAATTGTGGCACATGCATTCGATGGATTATTACTTAGCAATATAAAGGTATAAACATGCAATAACATGAATGAATCTCAAAATAATAATACTGAGTGAAAGAAGACAGAGGAAAAACAGTATATGCTATGTGATTGATAAAAAAAACTCTAGAAAATGTAATTAATCCATAGTGACAGAAAGTGGATCACTGGTTGTTTGGGGATGGGGGTAGGAGGGATGGGAAGAAAGAATTACAAAGGGACAGGAAGAAACTTTTGGGAATGATGGATATGTTCACAATTCTGACTGTAGTGATTGTTTTACAGATGTATGCATATGTCAAAACTTATCAAGTTGTATATTTTAAACATGTACATCAACTGTACATCAACTATATTACAATTGCACTTCAATAGGGCTGCTTTTACACACACACATACTATATATATTATTTATTATATGTGCATAGTAACATATATTTATTATGTACATGCATATAGTATGCTCATCTCTTGCCCCCATTTGCAGAACAACAACTTATGCAATGCAATAGACCTAGGAATAATCCTCCAACTCCACGCTCACCCTAGCTGAGGCCCTTCAGTATGGGACTTACAATTTCTGAACCTTGGTTTCCTCATCTATAAAATGGAGTTGTGGTCAAGATGACAGTCTATTATGTTTGCCAAATACCTGCCACATAGTAGGTTCTTGAAAACTGCCATCCACCCCATAAATCAAACCAGTCACATTTGTGGTTTTCCCAAGTGCATGAACTTTATTTTTAGCTAAAGAAACAGGCATTCAGCCATCTCAAGTCCAAAGGTCCAAGGGGAAAGACGTTGAAATGCTTCTCACTGCCCTGCAGGGCCATCTGCTCTGCATTAGCCAGCGTTCCTCTGTTTATTATTCCTGTGTTAAATCTCCTCCAATTCTTGAGTGAAAAGTTTGGACACACAATAACCTCTCTATCACATTTTCAAAATCTGAGCATGTTCTGGAAAGTTTACACCTTTTTCTTGTTGCCATTGTTTTCATGTGGATTCAGATTTCTGAAAAAGGAATCTGGAGCGTTTTGCTGGAAACGTTTATGTGTAAGCTGGAAGTGAACAAATATCAAAGAATGAAAATGAGATGTTGGAGGAATCAAAACGGCCCCACATGGGCTTGGTGTCATTCACCAGCTGTGACTGTGCAAGGAGGATGTGAGCTCAGGTTGGTGGCCTCTTTCCTTTGGGTGTAAAAATTGACTGATACTGAAAAGAGTGATAGAAACATGCCAAGGTAAAGACAGAGAATTTTTAAATGCACATAACTCTGTAAAAAAATAAATATTCTATCATAATAATATCGATTTGCCATTCATTGAGAATTATTTGTGTGCTGTGCTTTGCTAAGTGCTATAAGAATATTATTTTATTTTAACTTTAACCCAAGTCTGCGAATGAGTGAGTTAGAATCAGAGGACTCTTTCAACAGCAAGTGACAGTAAAACAACCTCAAATTGGCTCACAAGGTGAAGGGATTTGTATTGGCTTATGCCAATTAAAAGTCAAAATTTAATTCTGGCTTGAAGTGAGACTTAATCCAGTGGCTCCAAAAGATGTCTCCAAAGACCCAGATTCTCTTTCTCTCCTCTCTGCCTTCTGTGATATTGCCTTTATCTTCAGGCTTCATGCAGTCAGCTGAGAAGTTCCAGGCTTTTCCATGATGGCAAAATGGCTGCAGCTGCTCAAGACCTCACATCCTTAGACCATATCACTCAGAGAAAGAACAGTGTCTGAAATCTGTTCTCTTATTGGTCCAAAATGAGTCACGTGTCAATTTCCTGAACAGATCACTGTGGTGATGTGGAAGTGAGGAAAAGAGGTTGATTGGATTAAGTCTTTTCTCTGGTGAGGGGCATGAAGGGTGCAGGGGGTACAAGTCTCCAAGCCAAGGAACTAGAGATGAGACCAATCTCAATTAAAGCCCCAGGCGAAGAAATGAGCAGAAGTGGTTTCCAAAGGGAAATTAAGATTTAGGTTGATCAGAAGAGGGAAAATGAATATGATGAGGACATATCCAGCAAATGCCCACCTTAATATTCTTTCATTCATTACAAAAATGTGTCAAACACTGTTGAGTGGCTGGGGGTGTTCAGAGACTAGAAAGTCCAAAACCCCTATGGCAGATGCAGATGATTCTCCTAGTCCATGATCCCCTTGGAACTGTGTTGCACACTTGGACACTTCCCATGCACAGGGACAGGTCCAATATCTCTGCTTCTCTGCCTGAAGGCTTTTTTTCCCACATTGGGGAAGCTTGCTCAAGACAGCCTGCATGCTCAGCAGAAACCATGGAGGCGAGAAGACAGTGGGATAATATATTTAAATTATTAAAAGATAAAAACTGCCAACCAAGAAGTCTATATCCAGCAAAATAGTCCTTCAAAAATGAGGGAGAAATTAAAACATTTTCAGACAAAAAATCACTGAGAGAATTTGTGACCAAGAGACCAGCTCTGCAAGAAAGACAGCCTGCATGTACCAGAGATTTAATGCTCCCCCAGGGCAACCTGCAGCCAATAAGGAACAGGAAGTTGGGGCAAAACTCCAATTTTCCCCAGGAAAATTCTGAGGCAGGTTTGAGAGGGCTTCTCAGAGAGCTTCCAAGGGATTGAGCCCCAGTAACCCACAGCAGTAATGAGCCTATTAATGCATCTTTATTGGTTTTTCTTCCTTTCCTGTCTCTCTTCCCCAGCTGTCTCTCATACTCCTCAGGATCATCTCCCAAATAAGCAACCTGTACCAACGCTCCTGCTCAGGGTCTGCTTTCAGTGAGACCCAAATTCAGACCAACCCTATTTTCATGGGCTTAGATTATGGTGAAGGAAGAGAGATAATAAACAAACTAAATGAGCAAACTATTTAATACTGGAAAGAGATAAGTGTTATGGAAGAATTTAAAGTAGGGAAACAGAAGGAGTACCTGAGTGGGAGGTCCAGAAAATTGTTGAGATGATGTGAATCAAGACCTGAAGAACATGTATCAGTCAGGATGAGCTGCATTATGCTAAGCTAACAAGCAATGCCCCGATCTTAGTGACTTAAACAACAAAGGTTCATGTCTCATGGAAGCTACATGTTCATTGCAGATTCATTGGGGACTTTGCTTCACTCATCTGCATTTAAGAACCAGCTGAGGAAACATTGCTTCTTGTCAAGGAAGACAGAAAAAGAGAATTCTGATGAGTCTCACACCATCAAGTAAAAGTTCAAACCCAAAATTATACATAGCATCTGTTCCACTTTAAACTCACTGACCAGAACTGGTTATGTAGCCCTTCCAACCATGCAGGACCAAAGGATTATAATTCTTCCAAGTGTCTATATGAAAGAGAGCTGAAAATATTCTGGGAACAGACCTAATAATACCACAGTCCACCTTTCTGGTCACTAAGCATTCAGACAAAACATAGTCATCCTCTCTCCCCAAAACGGGAAAAACCAAAAGCTCTATCTAGTCATGGCATCAAGCTCAAAGTCCATTATGGGCTGATTCATCTCTGCATCGGTCTGACAGTGGTTCCCCTTGATCCAGAGACCTATGAACTAGAAAGCAAGTTAGTTGAACCTATCATGCAAAAAATGAGTGGAGCAAAGGCAGGAAAACTGTAATAAATAGGCCAGTTCCAAAGGAGAACAATAGGAGAAACAGAGCAGGCACTGCTCTGTAGTGATTCTGAAATCCTGGTGGGCAGCCATGGTGAGGGCCTCCCACCTTGGAAGTGGGGAATGTTCCATGAACAGGTCCTAGTTCTGCTCCCCAGAGTATTGCTCTTTGAAACCCTTGGCCCCATGCCCTGGGAGATTTTCCCTTTTCCATTATATTCCTTGGCCCTATCTAAGTTGGGCACTGAAGAACATACCCTCCCTGGGGCTACTCTGGGACACAAAGTCTTGCACACCTTCTCAGATCCCCTCAATAGCTTCCTTCAACCTCAATTCCAGGAATCCACCCTGAAGATTTCCCTCTACAAGTACAAAACTATATATATATATATCCTCTCTGCTGGATCATCCCTTCAGCACATAGCATGCTTTTATTTCTGCTATCTTAAAGTGTTAAATCCTCTCTTGACTCCACTTTCCCCTCCACTTATTACTCCATTTTTCTACACCTCCTGAGAGAAGAATTCTTCATAAAGAGATAACTATACTCACTATCTCCAATGGGTTTGTTCCCATTCCCCCTTGAAACCTATCTGGTCGGGATTCTGCCTTACCACACCCCTCTAGCCCCCACTCCTCTGAAAGTGCTCTTGGCAAGCTCAGTTGCTAGAACCAATGATCAGTCTTGGTCCCTATCTGACAACCCAGGGTCTCCTCCAAGAAACCCTCTTCCACTTGCCTTCCAAGATCCCAGTCTCCCCACATTTTCCTCCCACCTCACTGGCCACACCTTCACAATCTTCTTATGTGGTTCACCCTTGATTCTCTGACTACTGAGTAGGGAGGCCCTAAGGTTCGGTCTTCCGGCTTTTCCTCTTATCTACACTCCCTGGGTGATTCCATCCAGTCCTGTGGCTTTATACACCACCTACATGCCAATGACTTTCTAATGTAGGTCTCTAGCCCAGACTTCCTTGATCCCCAAACTCACACATCCAATTGCTTATTCCTCTCCACTTGGATGTTTAAAAGGCCTCTCAATCCAAGACCAGATCCTGATTATCCCCCCAAATCTGCTCCTCCCATAGTTACCCCACAGCAGTTAAGGTCAGTGTCATCTTTCCAGTTTGTCTCTGACGCCTCTCTTTCTTACACGCTGCATCTAATGGTCACTGAATCCTTATAGCTTCTACAGATAATATACAAATTTGCAATGTTTTTCTGATTTAAATTTACTTTTGCATACATAAAATATTTACGTGCTTTCAAGGCAAAACAATATTAAAAGTTATCTTTAGAAAAGTTCATTTCCCTCCCTATGCCCTCTATCCTGTTTTTCAGTGTTTTTTTCCCCCAAAAGTAAGCAAATATATATACATTTCTTTTTTCCCCTTCTTTCTTATGCAAAAGTTGGCATACTATATGCATTCTTTTACATCTTACCTTTTTCACTTAAAATACATTCTGAAGCTCATACCAGTTCACAGAGATCTTAATCTTTTTTTAAAGTGGAATTAGTATTTTATTGTATGAATGTACCATGGTTTACTCAACCAAACACCTGCTGGTGTGCACTTGAGTTGTTTTTAGTCTTTTGCTATTACAAATTAGGCTGCAGTGAATGACCTTGTATATATATATATATTATAAATATAATATTGTATAATATATATATTATATATATAATATTGTATATTATATATATATATAATCTTCACAAGAAGATTGTGAAGGTGTGGCCAGTGAGGTGGGAGGAGAATGTGGGGAGACTGGGATCTTGGAAGGCAAGTGGAAGAGGATTTCTTGGAGGAGACCCTGGGTTGTCAGATAGGGACCAAGACGGATCATTGGTTCTAGCAACTGAGCTTGCCAAGAGCACTTTCAGAGGAGTGGGGGCTAGAGGGGTATGGTAAGGCAGAATCCCAACCAGACAGGTTTCAAGGGGGAATGGGAGCAAACCCATCGGAGATAGTGAGTATAGTTATCTCTTTATGAAGAATTCTTCTCTCAGGAGGTGTAGAAAAATGGAGTAATAAGTGGAGGGGAAAGTGGACCCAAGAGAGGATTTAACACTTTAAGATAGCAGAAATAAAAGCATGCTATGTGCTGAAGGGATGATCCAGTAGAGAGGGGAAAGCTAATGATGGGAGAGAAAAAGTATAAGTATATAATTTATAAGATGATGCAAGTGACACTTTGGGAGGCAGTTACTAGAGGTTGGGATTGTAACTTGCCCAAGGTCATAGAGCAAGAAATGACACACCTCCGACCCCACCATGTCCGAGAATGAGCAGAGCAGGGCTCCGGCTCTGCCCGAAAATAGCCACAGACCTTTGAGCGTCTACAGTCCACCCCCCTCCCTGTGCCCAACCCCACCCTGCTGTGAACTCAGACTGCCGCAGGGGGACAATGAAAGCAAAGCCACCTCCATTAATCAGTGCATGGGATTAGATATGAATGGCTAAAGCCTTGCCAACAAGCTTCAGCTATGACAGCTGACCAGGAAAATCTGGAGGCTCTTAAGTAAAAATGCACCTATGAGCGCTTATTTTGAAGCCTATCTGAAAGTGCGGTCACATAGCTCGCATACGCAGCCCTCTAGCCCCAGGTCAGAGGACAGAGGACCTCACAGAACCCACCACTGCTGGAAGCGAGAGCAGCAGACAGATGGCTGTAGAAACCAGAAAACGATGATTCGTGCATGAGGAAATATCTCTCCCCTTTCTTGCTCATAGCTGTGTGATATGTACATTAGTCCAGGGTGGTACAGCATTTGTGAAAATGGCCATAGGTTTTTCCCTTCCTATACCCACGACACTTCACAATGTACTTTGCGACACCTCCCATGAAGAAGGGGAGTGTGTTTCCCCATCCCATGATCCTGGGCCAGACTGACAACTTGCTTTTGTCAATAGAAAGCAGTGGAAGTGAGGGCGCTAAGTACCAAGAAGACTTGCACACTCTTTCTTGCTCTCAGAACCCTGCTGGGCTGTCAGGCAGACAAGTCCAAGATAGGCTGCTGAACTGTGGGAGACCACACAGAGCAGAGACACACCATCCTAATCCTCCAGACCACCAGTTTCAGCCAACACAGCAGAAACTGCAGTTGCATGAATGAGCCCAGCTAATATTAGAAGACCCATCTGGCTGATCCAATCCCAGAATGCTAACTCATTGCGTAATAAACAGTTGCTAGTTTAAACAACAAACACTAACTTATACACTCAGCTAATGTCTACAGATAACCAAATACAATTCAGTTCCTATTTGTACAACATTTTGTTGGTGAAGAATAGTTCAGTGAGATTTAATACATCAGTTTTTGGTGTTGGCACAAGAGAGTATGGTGGCAAGGCCTGGGAATGGAAGGCAAAGTCCCAAAGGAAAGAACAGCAAGAGTGACAGTGTACCTAAAGGTGCCCAGGCAGGATGGCATGCCATGCTACATTTCAGAAATAGGCCTGCAACCTCATGCCTCTGCCCACCAGCCTCAGTGCACACAGGCAAAGCTTCGCAGGAAATTTTGTGCCTCCTTTACTTGAAGCAGGATCTCCTGGGAGCTCACGCTATTGATGCAGTCCTCCTCAAAAGGTGACAGACCTCCTGTCTACCTGAGTCAGTTCTCCATATTCTGCCTCCCTCCACAAGGACTCACAGCAACCACAGGCACTTCCTGCTTCTACATAGAATGCACTCTAAGGATGAGCATCAAGGAAGAGTGTGCAGAGCTAGACATGATTCCCTTACATGTCAGGGAACAGGTTGAGCTGCTTCTCCCCTTCTCCCCTATAATAGAATACTCATATATTTGGGAAAAAACTAAACCCAACTAAAAGACTATACCCCCCCTTCCCACTTGTAGCAAGGATGGCCATTCATTCATTCCTTTAGGATTTATTGACCAAAATATCTAGACTGTGGGGTTGCCCTCATGGAGCCATATTCTAGTGATAATAAATAAATGCCCAAGAAAATAATCTAGGAGAATATAGTATATGAATGAAGATTAATGCTTTGGAAATTCATAGAGCAGAGTAAGGGAGATAATGGTTCGTCTAGTGCTATCTTAGTGGGAGTGTTATTTTTCTGTAAGGTAGTCAAAGAAAGTCTCTCTGCAAATGTCATATTCAGGAAGACATCTGGCAAAGATGAGGGAAACATGATAAAAACATATCCAGGAGAAGAGCATTTCAGTTGGAGGGAGCAGCAAATGCAAAGGTCCTGAGGTGGGAACATGACACAAAGAATAGGAAGGAGGGCAAAGTGGCTAAGGCAGAATAAGAAAAATGGTTTGGATCAGAGTGATAGCAGTGGAGGTAGAAAAAACTAGACTCCAGATGCACTTTGAAAGGATTTTCTAATGGATTAAAATGTGAGACATGAGAGAAAGAGAGGAATCAAGGGTGATGGCAAGGTTTTGACCTGAGCAAGTAGGACTCAGTTTTCATTTACCAAGAAGGCAAAGACTAAAGGAAGAGCAAGTTTTAGAAGGAAGTTATTGAATACCCAGGGCCGAGATAGTTGAGTTTCAGTAATTTCAGGTATTAACTTCTGCCTAGTCTACAATCTAGAAAGAAAAAAATCTATATAATGATTCAGTAATAAATATCATTTGTTAATTCTTAATTTCTTGGTTATAGTAGCACTTAGATTTTATTTGAAGCTAAGAGACTGAATAAGTTTACCTAGAAGTGAGTATGGATAAAGAAGAGACCCCAGCAATGATAACTGGGGCACTTTAAAGAGACTGAGGAATGAGTTTACCAACAAAGAAAATTAGGGAAGGAGTGGCCTATAGGGGACATGAGAAACAAGAGAGGAGTGTCCCAGAAGCCTAAAGGAGAGATTGGTGAACTATATCACATGGTGTTGATAGTTTGGGCAAGATGAGTACTGAAAATCAACCATTGAATTTGGCAAAATGGAGGTCACAGATGACCTTGAGAAGAAGCATCTCAGTGCAATCATGGGGGTGAAACCTGGCTTTTAGTGGGTTCAAAAAGAAAGAATGTGTCAGAGTCTGGAGACAGTGAGTACAGGCAACTTTTTGCATAAAGTGGACTAGAGAAATGGAGTGGACAATAAAAAGTGATGTGGGATAAGACAGACATTTGTTGCTTGCTTTGTTTCTTGAGATGGGAGCTATCACTATGTTTATAGGCTAATGGGTGTGATCCAGTAACACTGGCTTTAGATAAGAGCATGGAGGGTTCACCCATGCTAACAGGAGCGAAGGTGGAATTTATGGGGCAGTAAGAAGAGAGTATATTCATAAATGTGGTGAGAGATATGAGGCAGTTCTCTAATTGCTTGTTTTCTCCATGAGATAGGAAGCACTGTCCTCAGCAGAGAGTGAAGGAGTAAGAAATGTTAGAGGTACAAAAAAGAGGGATGTGTCTTACAGATAGTATGTGGGTAGATGGATAAAGACATATGGTAGGATTAGGAGTAGCACAAAAAGTACATCCAAAGTTGGGAATCGTGAGCAAATGAGCATGGTTCAGTGGATTTCTTCAGCTTCCTCTAGCAGCTAGGGTGCAGTCAAGGAGTGGGTGGATGTAACCAAGGTTAGGGTTTGTCCAGATGAGTTCAATGAAAAGAGACAGACAAGGGAGTTGAAGTATGACAATAATACTGGGCCACAGAATCTCAAAGTTCCAGAAGACAGTTAAAGGACTGCAGAACAGGGCAGACACCAAATTAAAAAAGTCCACTTAAAGGTAGTAGGGATGACGTAATCAACTAAGATGGTGGCATAAGACACTTCTTTTCCCCCTTTTGGTTAGGATGGAATTATTGATCCCAGGAACAATGCACTCTTAAACAGCAAATAGGTCAAAGAAGAAATCACAAAGGAAATTAGGAAATATCTTGTGGTAACTGAAAATGAAAATACAACATACCAAATCTTATGGGATGCAGTAAAGACATTACTGAAGGGGAAATTTATAGCACTAAATGCTTACATTAGGAAAGAAGAAAGATTTAAGATTAGAGACCTAACTTCACAACTGGAGGATCTGGAAAAGAAGAGCAAACTAAACTCAAAGTAAACAGAAGGAAGGAGATATTAAAGATTGGAGTGGAGGCAAATTAAATAGAGAATGAAAAACAATAGATGAATCAAAGAAACAAAGACTTGATTATTTGAAGATTGAAAAATCACAAAACTTTAGCTAGCTGACAAAAAAAAGTAAAAGGATAAATATAATTAAAATCAGAAATGAAAGGGGACATTACTACTGGCCCACAGAAATAAAAAGGAGTATAAGAAGATACTATGAATGATTGTATGCCCAAAATTAGATAAACTAGATGAAATGGATAAATTCTTAAACACACAAATCATCTATACTGACTCAAGAATACAAGATCTCAACAAATCAATAAGAAGTAGAGATTGAATCAATAATCAAAAACCTCTCAACAAAGAAAAGCCCAGGAACAAATGGCTTCACTGCTGAATTTTACAAAACATTCCAGAATAATTAACAGGCATCCTGTTCACACTCTTCAAAAAAATTGGAGGAGAACACTCCCTAATTCATTCACAAGGACAACATCACCTTATACCAAAGTCAAATAAAGATACCACAAGAAAATAAAATCACAGACCAATATCTGTGAATGTAGTTGCAAATCCTTCAACAAAAATACTAGCAAACCAAATCCAATAGCATATTAAAAGAATGCTACACTGAGATCAAGAGGGATTTATCCAGGAAGGGTGGTTCAACATAGGAATACCAATTAATGTAATATTCCACAGTAACAGCCAAAGAGAAAAAAACACATGATCATCACAATTGATGCTGAAAAGTCATGGAATATACCGTATAAACATCATGGAAAATACAGTACCACTTCTTGATAATACCCCTTAGAAAACTAGGAACAAAAGGATATTTCCTCAACATGATAAAAGAGTATATATGAAAAACCCACAACTAACAGCATCCTCAATAGTGAAAGACAGAAAGATTTCCCTCTAAGATCAGGAACACGACAAAGATGCTCATTGTCGCCACTGGTATTCAACATTGCACTGGAAGTTCTAGCCAGGGCAATTAGACAAGAAAAATAAATAAATTGGAAAGGAAGAAGTAAAACTTGTAGATGACATGATCTTATATAGAGGAAATTCTGAAAAGTCTATAATAAAGTTACTAGAGCTAATAAACAAATTCTGCAAAGTGGGTACAAGATCAACACTAAAAAATAAGTATTGTTTCTGTATACCAGTAATGAACAGTCTGAACTGGAAACTAAGAAAAAAAATCCATTTATAATACCAATAAAAGGATCAAATATCTAGGAATAAATCTAACCAAGGAAGTAAAGGAACTTTAGATGGAAAACTACAAAACATTGCTGAAAGAAATCAAAGACTTATATAAATGGAAAGACATTCTATGTCATGGATTGGAAGACTAAATATTGTTAAGATGTCAGTTCTATCCAAAGCAATTTACAGATTCAATAAAAATATAGATTCAATCCCAATATAAATTCCAGCCTTCTTTGCAGAAATGGAAAAGTCAATCACCAAATTTATATGGAATAATAAGGGCCCCAAATCGCCAAAGCCATCTTGAAAAAGGAAGAGTGAAGTTGTAGGACTTACACTCCCTGATCTTAAAACTTATTATGTTTTGTGATCAGCATCAGAAGAGGACACCCTAAAATGTGTTGTCAGCCTCATTGATAAATGTTGTAAGGACACTGAAAAATGGATTTCTGGATTCTCAGGAGCCCTGCTTCCTGTTGTACATGAATATGTGCATTAAAATGAAATGTTAATGGCTGTTATGAAAAAAAAAAGAGACCAAATACAAGAAGAACTGGATTCCAAAATTGAAGATTTGAACTATAAAAAGGTAGCTAATGAACTGCTTACAAAAGAGACTGGAAAACTTGAAGATAAAGTGGAATGTGCTAATAATGCCCTGAAAGCAGATTGGGAAAGATGGAAACAAAATATACAAAATGATATCAAGTCAGCATTTACAGGAATGGCTGAGGAGAATATCCACTATTATGAATACTGCCTTGATATTTGGGAACCCCTCCTTACATCTCAGATTGATCTCCACTCAGAAGAAGTCTTCAAGGTAAATCTTAATCCCACTGAGGACTTCTGGTGATCTTTGGGAGACAGCATCTGTTAACCAAATTTATTCTTTCTGGATGGGCTGTGTCCTCTATAAAGTAGATGAAAAATGTTTCAAACTATATGGAAAACTAACAATTTGATAACTCAGGTATTCCAGGTCATTGACATAAATTTGGATATATATATATAAATATTTTTTCTCTCAAAATTCATATGATATATATACAGAGAGCTTAGTTTTGGTTATGTTCTTACATTTGTGTGCCAAAAATTGCTTATGGAAATTTTTCTTAAATATATGTCTATGGGACATGAAATTTTAAGTATGTTGTAAAAGACTCAATTTTAATAAAAAGTTTAATATGACAAAAACATATTACAAAGCCACAATAATCAAAACAGCATGGTACTGGCAAAAAGGACAGACATGCAGACCAATGAAATTGAACTGAGAATTCAGAATTAAGAAACCAACCCTTACATTTTTAGCCAACTGATTTTTTGACAAGAGTGCCAAGTCAACTCCATAGGTAAAGAAAAGTTTCCTCAACAAATGGTGCTGGGAAACCTGGATCGCCATGTGCAAAATAATGAAGGAGGGCCCCTACCTCATGCCATCTAAAAAATTAACTCAAAATGGATCAAAGATTTAAATTTAAGAATAAGGACTATCAAATTCCCAGAAGAAAACATAGGGAAGCGTCTTCAGGACCTGTGTTAGGCAATGGTTTCTTAGACTTTATACCCCAAGTATAAGAAACAAAAGAAAACAGATAAATGGGATCTCATGAAAATTTAAAACTTTTGTGCATCAAAGGACTTCATCATGAAAATAAAAAAGACAACTTACACAATAGGAGAAAATACTTGTAGTAAACTGCATATATAATAAGGGCATAATAACCAGAATATATACAAAAATCCTGTGAATCAACAACAAAAAGACAAACTGCCAAATTAAATAATGGACAAAAACTTGAACAGATATTTCTACAAAGAAAATATACGAATGGCCAAAAAGCAGATGAAAAGATGCTCAACATCATTATCCATTAGAGAAATGCAATTGAAACCTCAATAGATATCATTTCACACCCACTAAAATGGCTACTATTTAAAACACTAGAAATAAGTGTTGGAGAAGATGCGAATAAATAGGAACACATTCATTGTTGGTAGAAATATTAAATGGTACAGCTACTGTGGAAAACACTTTGGCGGCTCCTTAGAAAATTAAGTATTGAATTACCATATTACCTGAAAATCCCCCTGCAATATACCCAAAAGAATTAAAAGCAGAGATTCAGGTATATGCACACCAATGTTCATTCCATCAACAGATAACTAGATAAACAGAATGCAGTGCACACTATGGTGGTTTGAAGCTGTATGTACCCCCAGAATATCATGTTCTTAAATTTAATCCATTCCTGTGGATGTAATCCCATTGTAAGTAGGACTTTTTTCACATGTTCAGTAAAGATGCGACCCACAATTAAGGTATAATGCTTATTCAGGATGAGTACTACTACTGGAGTTCTTTATAAAAAGAACAAATAAATGCAGAGAGAGGAAAAGCCATGGAAGCAAGAAGCTGATAACAAAAAAATCTGGAAGAGAACAGAGGTGAAGAAAACAGCCACAGAAATTAAAAACTCTCTAGAGGGATTGAACAGCAGTTTGCTGCTGGGTGAGGAAAAAATTCAGTGAATTTAAAGTTAAGACAATTGGTATGCACCTTGCCATGTGGCAGAGGAGCCAAGGATTGCTGGAAGCTGGTCTTCAGGAAGAAAGCATCAGCTTGATGATGCCTCGATTTGGACATTTTCCAGGATTCTATCCTGGAAGAGAATAAATTCCCATTGCTCAAGCCGATCAGTTTCATGGTATTTGCTTGGAGCAGCCTAGGAAACTAAAACATAAACATACAACAGAAAAGGAATGAAGTTCTCATACATGTGACAAGAATGAACCTTGAAGATATGTTGAGTGAAATAAACCAGACACAAAGGACAAACAGTGTATGAGATTACTCATATGAAATAATTGGAATTAGCAAATTCAGAGTCAGAAACTTAAGTACAGTTTACAAGGGGCTGGGTTGGGGTCGGGAATGGGGAGTTAATTCTTTATTGATAAAAAGTTTCTATTAGGGTTGAAGGAAAAGTTTTGGTAATAGATGGTGGTGATGGTAACACAACATTGTGAATGCCATTAACAGCAGTGAATTATATTTTTGAGCACAGTTAAAAGGGAAAGTTTTAGGTTGTATATACGTTACTAGAACAGATATTTTTTAAAACAATAGAGCTATACAACACAGTGAACTTTATTGTAAACCATGGAATATAGTAAATAGTATAATTATAATATACTTTCATCAAATATAACAAGTTACCACAATAACAAAAAGTGTTAATAATGGGGAGGGGGGATATAAAAGAACTCTATTTCCTGCATGATTTTTATATAAGCTTGCAATAACTCTAATCTTAAAAATGTAATTATTTTAAGTAAAAAAAAATATATATATATATTTTTAAAGGTAGGACCTCCCTGGCTGGCTCTTTTCCCATACCTCATTGGCTTGGCACAGAACTGATCCAGACTCCCAGTGTGGATGCCCAGTCCAGGTTCTGGAAGGAGCAGAATAACCCTTATGTGCGTACTGGGAGCATGTATGTCTGGTCCAGATTGTTTGGTGGTGGCCTGAGGGACTCACCATCCCAGAATTTGCTCTTTGTGTAGAAGGCAGCTCACCAAGCACTCCTACAGAATGCAAGTTTGCTGCCTGGGGAAAGGGATTGCTGGTCGTAGGACCATGAGGAAACTTTCCAGGGGAAGAGAGGATATTCAGAATTGTGTAAGTGGAAGAATTCTTAGGGCCATATGCACATATCCCAAACAAGATTTATATACAGTAAGGATCAGGGAGGCCCTTAGGCCTTGGTCTGGAGCTTTTCTCTAAATGCATATGGATAAGCCCAGGAGAGCACTTGCTCAATCTGCAATCACTGGGAAAGTTGCTTTCTTTTTTTCCTTCTTTTTGTTTTTTCTGTTAATTTCTAGCATTCAAGGAAATCTGTGTTATAATACTAGCTATATACTAGCTTAAGAAGCAGACACCTTGGAGTTTAAATTTGAGCAATGACACATTAAAATTTCAAAATGTCCAGGTTTCAACAAAAGATCACAAAACAGAAAGAATCAGGAAGCGGTGGCCCAAGCAAAGGAGAAAATTAAAGCATTAGAAACCATCATTGACGAGGACCAGACCTGGGATAAACTAGACAAAGACTTTAAAAAAAGAAAGTTCCTAAATATGCTCAAAGAGCTAAAGGAAAACATGGATAAAAAAACTAAAGTAAACCAGGAAAACAATAGATGAACACAAAGAGAATATCAATAGAAAGGTGAAAATTATGTAAAGGAAGCAAACAGAGGTGAAGAAAACAGCCACAGAAATTAAAAACTCTCTAGAGGAATTGAACAGCAGTTTGCTGCTGGGTGAGGAAAAATTCAGTGAATTTAAAGATAAGACAATTGGTATCATCCAGCCTGAAGAACAGAAGGAAGAAAAGTGAACAAAGCCTGAGGCACGTTGCAACACTATCAAGAGTACTGATATATACATTGTGGAAATTCCAGAAGAAAGACAGAAAGGGAATTTTCGAAGAAATAATGGCAGAAAACTTTCCATGTTTAACAAAAGACATGAGTATACACATCCAAGACGCTCTATGAATTTCAAGAAGGATAAACCCAAATCAATCTATGCCATGTCATGTTATAATTAAACTGTTGAATGTCAATGATAAAGAGAATTGTGAAAGTCACAAGAGAGAAGCAATGTGTTATGCACGACGGACTCAGTAAGATTAAATCCCAATTCCTCAATGGAAAGTATGAAGGCAAGAAGGCCTCCATGATGTATTTGAAGTGCTGAAAGCAAGTGACTGCCAAGAATTCTATGTACCACAAAATTAGCTTTCAAAAATGAGAAATTATGACATGCCCAGGTAAACAAAAGCTGAGGGAGTTCATCAGTTCTAGATTGGCACTACAAGAGATGCTAAAGAGAGTGCTGCAGGTTGAAAGGAAAGAGCAATATTGTTGTTCTTAGGAAAAGTGCACAGTAATTAAATGTTCAAGGAGCACAATGCATACAGTCTACTCTCAGGCGTTCAGAAAATGGATTGATAAATAGACAGATGGATAGATAGATGGATTGATGCTTGGATGGACAGAATGCTATGGCAAATGTTAAAATAATGGATCTGGGTATCAGAAGGCTAGACATACATTGGAGTTACCTGTAGGGGAGTTTGTATAACTTTTCTGGTGGGGGGGGAATGCATGGTTCAGGGATTGAACCTGGATCTCCCACATGGAAGGCTAGCATTCTACCACTGAACCACCCATGCACCCAGTTTGTATAACATTTGCAACTGTCTTGTAAGTTTCAAAGTATTTCAAAATGAGTTAAAAATAAAAAAAAAGGTAACTGGGTTAAATATGCTTTTTGTGTGAGGCCTTACATTTACATGGCTAGCAGTTAGGGTGCTTACTGACTCCTGTAGTTTTAGGTATAAGAGGTTAAAATTTCCTCTAGTGACACTGAATGAAGCTGAATGTGAGAATGATAGAGGGAGGAGGGCTGGGGGCACAAATGAAATCAGAAAGAAAGATAGACCAGTAAAGACTGAGATGGTATAATCTAGGAATGCCTAGAGTGTACAATGATAGTGACTAATTGCACAAATTTAAAAATGTTTTTGCATGAGGAAGAACAAAGGAATGCTAATACTGCAGGGTGTTAAAAATAGATGGTAATAAATATTTAAAAATTTTAACTTATGTGCGAGTCTAAAGCAAGAAATGTTTATTTGGTACAAAATTTATATTTTGGCTAGTGCAGTTCCTAATATAACTTATGTGGACAGCTTAACTGAACACCCTAAGTACATGGAACTTTGAGTAGGGCATAAAATTTTGTAGGTTTGTCCAGAGTTATGCCCCGATAAATCCCAGAGTGATTTGAACAATGAATAAAAAAGTATTTGCAAAGTCCCCTTGAAGGAATGGTGAGAAAGGGGGAAAATTCAACTTCCCCAAATGGAGAATTCTTGATATTCTCACAAGCAGTGGGAACAACCAAAGCAATAGACTGAGCCCCCAATCCTGGGGTTTGTTTATATGAAACAACCCCACAAAGGATAGGTTAAGCCTACTTAAAATTAGGCCTCAGAGTCACCCCCAAGAGAACCTCTTTTGTTGCTCAGATGGGGCCTCTCTCTCCCAGCCAACAAAAACAAGCAAACTCACCACCCTCCCCCTCTCTACGTGGGACATGACTCCCAGGGGTGTGGACCTTCCTGGCAATGTGGGACAGAAATCCTAGAAAGAGCTGGGACTCAGCACTAAGGGATTGAGAAAACCTTCTCTACCAAAAGGGGGAAGAGAGAAATGAGACAAAATAAAGTGTCAATGGCTGAGAGTTTCCAAACAGAGTCGAGAGGTTATCCTGGAGGTTATTCTTATGCATTAAATAATATCACCTTGTTAGTCAAAATGTAATGGAGAGGCTGGAGGGAACTGCCTGAAAATGTAGAGCTGTGTTCCAGTAGCCATGTTTCTTGAAGATGATTGTGTAATGATATAGCTTTCACAATGTGACTGTGTGGTTGTGAAAACTTTGTGCCTGATGCTCCTTTTATCTACCTTATCAACAGATGAGTAAACATATGGAATAAAAATAAATAATAAGGGGAACAAACATTAAAATAAATTTAGTAGATTGAAATGCTAGTGATCAATGAAAGGGAGGGGTAAGGGGTATGATATGTATGAATTTTTTTTTGTTGTCTTTTTCTTTTTCTGAATTGATGCAAATGTTCCAAGAAATGACTATGATGATGAATATACAACTATGTGATGATATTGTAAATTACTGATTATATATGTAGAACAGAATGATCATATGTTAAGAATGTTTTTGTTATATATTTTAAAAATTAGTAAGTAAAAAAATAAAAATAAATTAAAAAAATAAATTTCCTCTAGTGTCCTTGTTTTTTCCTTCTTTTTGTCTTTGGGTTTCTCTAGAGCCTCCTTCTTAAATAGGGTATGAACCTCGTAGTCCTTTTCAGCTATAATTTCATTATACAGGAGCCCTCTTGATGTGGTAATAAAAGGTGGCGGGGGGAGTGCAGTGTTCTGTAATCCGATGATTAGGTCTTTAACTTTAGTGAAACTGTAGCCTTAGCTGTGACCTTCACAAGTGTTTCTCACCTCCTTTCCATCCCTTATTTTTTGAGACAGGAAAACTAGAGGTGGCTGGAGTGGGGTTCTTCCCTTCCCCCAGGTTGGTTAGGCTCTGGAAAACCATGTCATTTAAGCCCTGGCGAAACAACTTCTTTTGAGGATGGTCCTTTGTTAAAGAATAAAAGCATGTGGGAATTTTTCTTCACAGTGAGAATCTGATGGATCTCCTGGAAATAAAACTGGTGAAAGTGTGGGGGTCCCCCCTAAGGTTGGGCCTCTGGGAGTTTTTATTTCTCAAGCTAGTCCCGGTTCAGTCTCCAGAAATTAGTCAATTACCCTTTCAGTATTCCTTCCAGATGCTCACTCCAGCAATGGTTTCTGCTCCTGGTAAGCTGTGATCCTCTTTATCTGCCTGTGTCTCCAGGTTTGGGGATGGTGGTTTGCCCTGTGACTCAATATCTGATGAATCTAAGAAGAGTTACTGATCTAAAGTTTTCAGTTTTTTTTCTTGTGAGGATGGGAGTGACTACTTTCAAGCTTTTTACATGTCAGAGCCGAAACAGAAATTCTTCCTGATTGTCTTATCGTCTCCATTTCCTGGAGTGCGATTCCATTTGCATGTCTGCTGCTCTGTCTCTGTCTTTCTCTGGGATTTCTTTTCTCTGGTGGTTTGGACTCTTTCCTGTTAGTTCATCTTCAGTGAAATGATTCTCCGTGAGAGTTGTAGTGTCCTTGATTGTGCAGGCTTTCCTACCGGACAGCTTTTTGTTTGCTGATGCTCGGGTTCTATGGGCTCTTTATGTTTCTTTCCTTGCCTGGAGTTCTTGCATGGTTTTGTGTTCCTGAACCACTTGAGTGGTGTGAACTTCACATACTCACACAGTACAGGCTGAGCATCAAATCTTCCATGGACAATTCTTCTATCCACTGAACTGAGGAAAGTTCAGCTTCTAACGTTCTAGGCCAGAGAAGTGTAACTTGTTTAATGGAGGGATACTGTTAGTGGCTACTGGGTTTATGCAGGAAGTTCAGGTCTAACTTCCCACCTCACAGGGACCTGGAACCTTGTAGCAACACAAATGACATCCAACTCACATCCTCTTTGCCTAATCTCTGATTTTCATCATAGCTGCTATGAACAGCTCCATGTGGACTAGGTTCATTTCACAGTCACAGAATTGCCCCAAGAACACAGGCCAGGTCATATGAACTAGTCATTCTCTCCCTCAGGACCATCACAGGCCTGAGATGAGGTAGGATCCAAGGGCCAGGTCTGGACCAGACACTGTGATTCCCCGGGGGCAGCTGTAAGCAGGCTTTGCCCAAGGGGTGTTTGTCAGTGATAGTCAATGAGCCCTGGAAGCCAGAGAAAGCCAACCCTGGGAGGATATACTCAAGGGTGAGAACAGAGGGGCAAGCATGAGTCTGAGCAGAGCCAACGTAAACAGAAAGGGTCAAGTTTAGAAGGTTCCCATCCTACAATATTGAATCAGGATTAAAGGACATGGCTTTTCTTTCTTCTTTTTTTATTTTTATTTTAATTAAAAAAAATTTTTATTAATAAAACCAATGAACATACAATATTAACATTTTTTTATCATCACATAGTTGTATATTCATGGTTTCCTAGAGCATTTGCATCAATTCAGAAAAAGAAATAAAATGAAAACAGAAAAAAAAAATCATACACACCACCCCTTACCCCTCTCTTTCATTGGTCACTAGCATTTCAATCTACTAAATTTACTTTAACATTTGTTCTCCCTACTTATTTTTAATTTGTATGTTTTACGCATCTGTCCATAAGGTAGATAAAAGAAGCATCTAACACAAGGTTTTCACAATCACACAGTCACATTGTGAAAGCTATATCATTATACAATCATCGTCAAGAAACATGACTACTGGAACACAGCTCTACATTTTCAGGCAGTTCCCTCCAGCCTCTCTGTTACACCTTAACTAAAAAGGTGATATCTATTTAATGCGTAAGAATAATCTCCAGGATAACCTCTCGGCTCTGTTTGGAATCAGCCATTGACACTTTATTTTGTCTCATTTCTCTCTTTCACCTTTTGGTTGAGAAGGTTTTCTCAATCACTTGGTGCTGAATTCCAGCTCATTCTAGGACTTCTGTCCCACGTTGCCAGGAAGGTCCACACCCCTGGGAAGGACATGGCTTTTCTGAGATATACAGCACTTTCTAATAAGCACACCTTGCCAGAGCAGTTACAGAGGAAGCCAGCTAAAAGAGAAAGTTTAAACAACAAAAAGAATTTTAAAAGGATGTCAAATTAAGGGGAGAGAAATTGTTATTACTGTCAAAATAAAAGATTCAAAGATGTCAAATGCCAAAAAGAAGGAGAAAATTCTGAAAGCAGCAAGAGAAAAGCAATTTACCACTTGGAAACCAAATAATACTAAGTGTTAAAATTTCTCATCAGACACCACGGAAGCAAGAAGGCAGTGGTATGATATATTTAAGATACTGAAAGAGAAAAACTGCCACCAAGAATTCTCTATTCAACAAAGCTGTCTTTTAAAAATGAGGAAGGATTTACAATATTCACAGATAAACAAAAGCTGAGACAGTTCGTTAATAAGAGACTGGCCCCACGAGAACTACTAAAGGGAGTACTGCCAGATTAAAAGAAAAGATAGGAGAGAGAGGTCTGGAAGAGGGCACAGAATTGAAGAATATTAGTAAGGGTAACTTAAAGGACAAAAAGAGAGAGGGAAAATAGTACTGACTAATAAAAACTAAACAATAAGATGGTTGAATAAGGATCTGCCTTTATTGTAATACTTTTGAATGTTAATGGCTTAAACTCCCCAGTCAAAAGACAGATTGGCAGAATGGATTAAACATATGATCCCTCTATATGCTGTTTACAAGAGACTCATCTTAGAACCAAAGATCAAATAGGTTGAAAATAAAAGGATGGAAAAAATATTCCACACAAGTAGTAACCAAAAGAAAGCTGAGTAGCTATACAGATATCAGACAAAATAGCCTTTAAATGCAAAATTGTTAAAGATATAAAGAAGAACACTATATAATAATAAAAGGGGAAATACAACAAGATGAAATAACAATCATAAATATCTATAATCCTAATCAAGGACCCACAAAGTACATGAGGTAAACACTGACAAAAGTAAGGAAGTAATACACTCCACCATAATACTGGGAGATTTCAACACACCACTCTTTCTAATAGGTAGGACAACTAAACAGAAGATCAGTAAATCGAAAGAGAACTTAAATAATATATATGGGCTACACTTAACAGGCATACTTAGAACACTGTATCCCAAAGCAGCAGAATAAGCAGGATACACATTCCTCTCAAGTGCTCATGAAATGTTCTCAAGGGTAGACCAAATACTGGGACACAAAACAGATCTTAATAAATTAAAAAAGATTGAAATTATACAAAGTATTTTCTCTGATCATAATGGAATGAAGCTGGAAATCAATAATAAATGGAGAACTGGAAAAATACACAAATTTAAAGGGTTAAACAATGCGCTTTTAACAATCAGTGGGCCAAAGAAGAAATTGCAAAGAAATCAGTAAATAACTTGAGACGAATGAAAATAAGGACACAATATATCCAAACTTATGGGATGTAGTGAAGGCAGTGCTGAGAGGGAAATTTATAGCCCTAAATGCCTACAATTAAAAGGAAGAAACAGCTAAAACCAGCAATCTCACTGAACAATTGGAGAAACTAATACCAAAGGAAGCAAGGAAAGATATAACAAAGATTAGAACAGGAATTAATGAAATGGAGAATAAAAGAAAAATGGAGAGAATCAATAAAACTAAAAGTTGGTTATTTGAGAAGATCAATAAAATCAACAAACCTTTAGCCAGAGACTGCCAAAGACAAAAAAGAGAGAAGCTGCAAATAAATAAAATCAGAAATGAAAAGAGAAACATTACCATAGACCCCAAAGAAATAAAAAAGATCATAAAAGGTTACTGTGAACAACTTTATGCCAACAACTAGACAACTTAAATGAAATTAACAACTTCCTACATCACACATACAACCTACACTGACTCAAGAAGAAATAGAAGGCCTCAACAAACCAATCACAAGAAAAGAGATCAAAACAGTCATCAAAAACCTTCAAAGAAAAGTTCAGGACCGGATAGCTTCACAGGTGAGTTTTACCAAGCATTCCAAGAAGAATTAATAGCATTCCTGCTCAAAATCTTCCAAAAAATTGAAGAAGAGGGAGCACTATCTAATTCATTCTATGAAGCCAACATTATCCTAATACCAAACCTGGATAAAGATACTATAAGAAAACTTCAGAGCAATCTCTCTAATAACTATCAATGCAAAATTCCTCAAGAAAATACTTGTAAATATAATCCAACAGCATATTAAAAGATTATACCCCATGATCACTTGGATTTTATTCCAGATATGCAAGGTGGTTCAACACAAGAAAATCAATTCATGTAACACACAAATCAACAAGTTAAAAGGGTAAAATCACACAATCATCTCAGCTAATGCAGAAAAGGCATTTGACAAAATTCAGAATCTTTTAATGATAAAAACATTTCAAAAGATGGGAATTGAAGGAAACTTCTGCAACATGGTAAAAGGCATATGTGAAAAATCTACAGCTAACATAATACTCAATGTTGAAAGCTTTCCCTCTAAGCTCGGGAACAAGACAAGGATGCTCACTGTTTCCACTGCTATTCAACATTGGGCCAGAAGTTCTACCTAGAGTAATTAGGCAAGACAAAGAAATAAAAGGCATCTAATTTGGAAAGAAAGAAGTAAAACTGCTATTATTTGAAGATGACATGATCCTATACTTAGAAAATCCAGAAAAAAAGACAGCAAAGCTATTTGAAATAATAAGCGAGTTCAGCAAAGGTGGTAGAATACAACATCAACACACGAAAATCAATTACGTTATATATACTTGTAATAAGCTATCCAAGGAAGTAATCAAGGAAAAAAGTTCCATTTACAATAGCATCTAAAATAATCAATATATAGGAATAAACCTAGCCAAGGATATAAAGGATTTATACAAAGAAAACAACAAAACATTGCTAAAAGAAATCAAAGAACACCTGAATAAATGGGAAGACATTCCACATTCATAAAAAAGAGGGCAAATGTTGTTAAGATATCAATTCTACTCAAATAGATCCACAGATTCAATTTAATAGCAATCAAAATTCCAACAGACTACTTTGCAGAAATAGTGAAGCTAATTATCAATTTTCTTTGGAAAGGTAAAGGGCCTGTGCTGGTTTGTAATGATGTATGAACCCTAGAAAAGCCATGTTTTAATCTTAATCCCATTTTGTAAAGGCAGCTAGTTCTTCTAATCCCTATTCAGTATTGAATGTTTGAAACTGTAATCAGATCATCTCCCTGGAGATGTGATTTAATCAAGAGTGGTTGTTAAACTGGATTAGGTGGAGGCATGTCTCCACCCATTTGGGTGGGTCTTGATTAGTTTACTGGAATCCTAGAAAAGAGGAAACATTTTGGAGAAAGCAGGAGATTCAGAGAGAGCAGAGAATTCTGCAGCACCATGAAGCAGAGAGCCCACCAGCCAGTGACCTTTGGAGTTGAAAAAGGAAAATGCCTCCTAGGGAGCTTCGTGAAACAGGAAACCAGGAGAGAAAGCTAGCAGATGACGCTGTGTTTGCCACATGCCTTTCCAGATGAGAGAGAAACCCTGATTGTGTTTGCCATATGCCTTCTCACTTGACCCTGAACTTCATTGGCCTTCTTGAACCAAGGTATCTTTCCCTAGATGCCTTTGATTGGGCAGTTCTATAGACTTGTTTTAATTGGGAAATTTTCTCGTCCTTAAAACTATAAAGAAGCAACTTATTAAATTCCCCTTTTAAAAAGTCATTCCATTTCTGGTATATTGCATTCTGGCAGCTAGCAAACTAGAACAGGGTCTCAGTCAACAAAGTCTTGAAAAAGAAGAATGAAGAGGAAGACATCATGCTTCTTGACTTTAAACCATATTATAAAGCCACAGTGGTTAAAACAGTATGGTACTGGCATAAAGATAGACATATTGATTAATGGAATGGAATTGAGGGAAATAGATACTCAATTTGGTCAACTGATTTTTGATAAAGCTCCCAAGCCCACTCAACTGGGAGAAAATGCTCTCTCCAATAAATGGAGTTGGGAGAACTGGATATCCATAACCAAAAGAATAAAAGAGGACCCCTATCTCACACCTTATTTAAAAATTAACTCAAAATGGTTCAAAGACCTAAGTATAAAACCAATACCATAAAACTCCTAGAAGAAAATGTACAGACACATCTTCAAGATCTAGTGATAGGCAGTAGTATTTAGACTTTACACCCACCGCACAAAAAATAAAAGAAAAAATAGATAAATGGGAACTCCTCAAAATGGAATATTTCAGTACTTCAAAGGACTTTGTCAAAAAGCTGAAAAGGCAACAATCTCAATGGGAGAAAATATTTGGAGATCATGTATCTGATAAGGGTTTGATATCCAGCATATAAATCCTAGAGCTCAATAAAAAGAAAAACAAACTAATTTTAAAAATGGGCAGGAATGAATAGACATTTCCCCAAAGAGGAAATGCAGATGGCTAAGGGGCATATGAAAAGATGATCAGCTTCACTAGCTATTAGGGAAATGCAAATCAAAACTACAGTGATCTCACACCTATAATAATGGTTGCTATTAAACAAACAGACAACTACAAGTGCTGGAGAGGATGTGGAGAAATTGGAACACTTATTCACTGCTGGTGGGAATGTAAAATGAGGTACAGCAGCTGTGGAAGATGGTTTGGTATTTCCTCAGAATGCTAAGTATAGAGTTGCCTTACAACTCAGCAATCCCACTGTTCTGGATATACCAGGAAGATCTGAAAGTAGGGATGTGAACAGACATTTTCACACTGATGTTCATAATGGCATTATTCACAAATGCCAAAAGATGGAAAGAAGCCAAGCATCTATCAAAGATAAATGGATAAACAAAATGTGGTATATAAAAGGCATCAGGGTGGCTGCCGTGGCTCAGCAGGCAGAGCTCCGACCTGCCGTGCTGGAGGTCTGGAGTTTGATCCCTGGTGCCTCCTGCCCATATGCAAATTTAAAAAAAAAAAAAAAAAAGGCATCATGCCAAAACTAAATGTCAACAGGCGGGGGATATGGGGTAGGGGTCTGGATTCTTTGGGGAGGAAAAAAAATGTCTTCATATAGATTATGGTGGCAAACACATGCCTATTTACTTGGGTTGGATTGTATGATGTGTGAATAAAACTGTTTAAAAATGAACAGAGAGAAACAAGGGCTAGAGGAAATGCAGAGAAAGAGATGTGCCTATTCACTCTCAGTAGGGAAACTGAGAGGTGTAGCCCCTTGGAGGGCAGTGTGGTGGTTCCACAGGAGGCTAGGGTGGGGTTACCATATGATCCTGCAACACCATTGCTCAGCATATATCTGCAGGAACTCATTGTGGGGATGCGAATGGACATTTTTACACTGGTGTTTATGGCAGCAGTGTTTGTGATTCATGATGTTGGAGGTGGCCTAAGGGTACAATGACTTGAGGAATGGAAGGGGAAACTATGGTATATACATACAATGGACTACTGAGTGGCCACAAGAAGGAATGAAGTTGTGAGGCATGCAACTAGGTGAATGAACCTTAAGGACTCTATGTTGAATGAAATATTAGAAACAAAAAAGACAAATATTATCATGCCTCATTCACATGGACTAACTAACTATAATATAAAAACTCGATGAACTGAAGTCGAGAGCATGGGTGTTCTAGTTTGCTAGCTGCCAGAATGCAATATACCAGAAATGGAATGGCTTTTAAAAAGGGGAATTTAATAAGTGCTAGTTTACAGTTCTAAGGCCAAGATAATGTCCCAATTAAAGCAAGTCTGTAGAAATGTCCAATCAAAGGTATCCAAGGAAAGATACCTTGGTTCAAGAAGGCCAGTGAAGCTCAGGGTCTCTCTCATCCAAGAAGGCACATGGTGAACACAGTCACGGTTTCTCCCTCAGCTGAAAGGGCACATGGTGAGCACAGTGTCATCTGCTAGCTTTCTCTCCTGGCTTCCTGTTTCATGAAGCTCCCTGGGAGGTGTCTTCCTTCATCTCCAAAGTGCTGGCTGATGGACTCTCTCTGCTTAAGGGTGCTGCAGCATTCTCTGTACTCTCTGAATCTCTATTTTCCAAAATGTTTCCTCTTTTATAGGACTCCGGAAACTTATCAAGACCCACCCAAATGGGTGGAGACATGTCATCACCTAATCCAGTTTTACAATCATCCTTGACTAAATCACATCTCCAGGGAGATGATCTGATTACAGTTTCAAACATACAGTATTGAATAGGAATTATTCCACCTTTATGAAATCAGATTTAGATTAAAACATGGCTTTTCCAGGGTACATACATCCTTTCAAACCAGCACAATGGGTTATCAGCTTGGGGCATATTGTAAAAGGTCTAGATTGTAAGCTTTTACAGCAGTCACATATATTCAGGAGTTGTAACTGTTATTTCTGAATTCAGAGATACTGAACTGTTTGTATATAAGCTTTCCCAGAAACTTCAGGTATTTATGTGACACCTAAGACTCAGAGATAGAGCTCTGAAGCTATGAAAGTCAGCAGTACCCCATACAGAAATTATTTAAAAAGTTGGAAAAGGGATCAGACTTCAACTAGAGCTATAAATGAAGTTGATCTGAATAGGACTGAGGTAGATCAGACTTCAGGGTAAAGAATGATATCGTTCATATTTTAAAACTTTAAATTCTGTGTGAGACCAAAGGGATAGATGTTTATTTGGTGCAAAATTTATATTTTGGGTAGTGCATTACCCTAATTTAACTTGTATGACCAGTTTAGTTGAATACCTTAAGTACCTGGAATCTTGACTAGGGCGTGAGATCCTGTTGATTTGTATAGATTAGTGTGATGCCCTGATATATCCCGGAGTAATCTGGGTAGTGAATAAAGTATTTGCAAAGTCCCCTTGGGGAACTGGGGAGATAGGAGGAAATATTGAATTTTCCCATTTGGGGAGTCTCTCACAAGCAATGCAGACAACCAAATCAATAGGCTGAGCCTTCGATTTTGGGGTTCACCCCTATGAAACTTATTCTTGCAAAGGATAGGCTAAGCCTACTTAGAATTATGCCTAAGAGTCACCCCCAGAAAACCTCTTTTGTTACTCAGATGTGGCCTTTCTCTCTAAGCCAATTTGGCAGGTGAACTCACTGCCCCACCCCCACCCCCACATGGGACATGACTCCCAGAGGTGTAAATCTCCCTGGAAATGTGGGACAGAACTCCAAGGATGAACCGGGACCTGGCATCATGGGACTAAGAAAGTCTTCTTGACCAAAAGGGGGAAGAGAGAAATTAGACAAAATAAAGTTTCAGTGGCTAAGAGATTTCAAACAGAATCAAGAGGTTATTCTGGAGGTTATTCCTATGTGTTATATAGATATCCCCTTTTTAGTTTATGGTGTATTGGAGTGGAAGGAGGGAAGTACCTGAAACTATTGAGTTGTGTCCCTATAGTCTTGATTCTTGAAGACAATTGTTTAAAGATGTAACTTTTACAATGTGACTGTTTGATTGTGAAAACCTTGAGTCTGATGCTCCTTTTATCCAGGGTATGGGCAGATAAGTAAAAAAAAAAAAAGGATAATAAATAAATAACTAATAGGGGGATAAGGAGTAAAATAAATTGGGTAGATGGAAATGGTCAATGAGAGGGAGGGGTAAGGGGTAAGGGATGTATGAGATTTTTCTGTTTCTGGAGTGATGCAAATGTTTTAAAAAATAATCATGGTGATGAATACAAAACTATGTTATGATATTGTGAGCCACTGATTGTACACCATGTATGGACTGTGTGTAAAGATTTTTCAATAAAATATATATTTTAATGTGGTATATATACTGGTGGAATATTATTCAGCACTAAGAAGGAATGAAATCTTGAACAATGGACACCCAGAAGGATGTGCAACCCCTAAAGCAGCAGCCAATGATCTACATCTGTGGAGAATGTCACATAGAAAATTAAATAAAAATCCAGGGATCCAATCAGATGCATAATATGTGAATACAGAATAATGTACAAGAAAAGGACTAAAAATTTGGTGGTTTTTTGACACTCGATGAAACATGATTTCAGAGTAACATCTTCTCTTGTCGTTGGATTTACCACTGTTTCACATTGTTTTATAGTTTTTGGCTAGCATACTTATCTTTATGAATACAACTACATATATGCAATTTCATTTTATCTCATTTTTTAAACCATGTTGTATGTAGATATGTTAATACTTTGTAGAGGGAATTTTTTTTCAATTACATGACATAATTTTATTTTATTTTATATTTAATCTGACACACAGTAAGGTTAGAATTGCTTCTCCTAAACTATACTTTTAATCAGAACCTAGAATCACTGGGTCTTTTAAAAAATAGGTTTCTAGAGCACGTTGAGGGTCTGATTAAGTATATTCCTTAGAAATTACTGTCCTCCATCACCAGTTTACAGAGTTTGTAAACTCTGTAGTGTCATTTGATACAGAGTATACTAGTGTACTTGCTGTCAATATACATATATGATTTTGACATCTATTCTTCATGTTTTATTTTATATAAGACTTTTTGTATTTCTACATAATGCTTGATTATTTTTAAGATCTTGGGAGAGAGAAGAGAAATTTTAATTGTTGTTCTCTGTAAGGCAAAATCAATCTCTAGTAAAGTGAATGAAGCAGACTCATAGAACAGGTGAGAATTCCTGGGTATGATCATTTAATATGATAAAAATTCCTGCTTTCAGAATATAAAAAGAATGGGAATGAGTTCACACTAAATTATTGGATGAATGTTTAAAGCTTTTGCCTCAACCTTAGGAACAGGGAATTAATGTTCACACCTGTACTCAATTTATTCCAAGATTCCATCATTGTGGAATGTCATGTGGGCCTCATCGGCATTCATTTTAAAGATTAGATACATTCCAATTTTGTTTATAGCCATGTCTATCTCTCTTTTTTTAAAAAATACAGTTTTATTGAGATACACACACACACCATACAGACCATCTGAAGCATACAATCCCTAGCTCACAGTATCATCTTGTAGTTGTGCATACATTCCCATGATCAATTTTGGAACATTTTCATTACTCCAGAAAGGAAATTAAAAAAAAAAAAAATCCTCCCGTACCCCTTATCCCTCCTGCCCCACCCACCCATATTGGTATGGTATATTTGTTAACTGTTAATGAAAGAATATTAAAATATTACTGTTAACCATAGTCCACAGTTTACAATAGGTACATTTTCCCCATGTATCCATATATTATTTTTTTTAACATTTGTTCCCCCTATTATTTATTTATTTTTAATCCATATGTTTTACTCATCTGTCCATACTGTAGATAAAAGGAGCATGAGACACAAAGTTTTCACAATCACATTGTGAAAGCTATATTATTTTACAATCATCTTCAAGAAACATGGCTAATGGAACACAGCCTCACAGTTTCAGGCACTTTCCTCTAGCCTCCCTAATACACCTTAGACTAAAAAGGGGATATCTATATAATGCATAAGAATAACCTCCAGGATAACCTCTTGATTCTATTTGAAGTCTCTCAGCCACTGACACTTTATTGTCTCATTTCTCACTTCCCCCTTTCAGTCAAGAAAGTTTTCTCAAACCCTTGATGCTGAGTCCCAGCTCATTCTATGATTTCTGTCCCACGTTGCCAGGGAGGTCCACACCCCTGGGAGTCATGTCCCATGTAGAGCATGACTATCTCTTTTAAAGGGTGCTTCCTCTTGATATTCTCACAGGCAGTGTGGACAAAGCTATAGGCTGAGCCCCCACTCTTGTGGTTTGTTCATATGAAACTTAACCCCACAAAGGATAGGTCAAGCCTACTTAAAATTAGGCCTAAGAGTCACCCCCAAGAGAGCCTCTTTTCTTGCTCAGATGTGGCCTCTCTATCCAGCCAAAACAACAAGCAACTCACTACCCACCCCCTGTCTACGTGGGACATGATTCCCAGGGGTGTGGACCTTCCTGGCAACGTGGGACAGAAATCCTAGAATGAGCTGAGACTCAGCATCAAGGGATTGAGAAAACCCCTAGAATGAGCTGAGACTCAGCATCAAGGGATTGAGCAAACCTTCTTGACCAAAAGGGGGAAGGGTTAAATGAGACAAAGTGTCAATAGCTGAGAGATTCCAAAGAGAATCGAGAGGTTATCCTGGAAGTTATTCTTAAGCATTAAGTAGATATCACCTCGTTATTCACGATGTAATGGAGAGGCTGGAGGGAACTGCCTGAAAATGTAGAGCTGTGTTCCAGTAGCCATGTTTCTTGAAGATGATTGTATAATGATATAGCTTTCACAATGTCACTGTGTGATTGTGAAAACCTTGTGTCTGATGCTCCTTTTATCTACCTTGTCAACAGACGAGTAGAACATATGGAATAAAAATAAATAATAGGGGAACAAATGTTAAAATAAATTTAGTTTGAAATGCTAGTGATCAATGAAAGGGAGGGGTAAGGGGTATGGTATCTATATATTTTTTCTGTTTTCATTTTATTTCTTTTTCTGAATTGATGCAAATGTTCTAAGAAATGATCATGATGATGAATATGCAACTATGTGATGATATTGTGAATTACTGATTATATATGTAGAATGGAATGATCATGTTAAGAATGTTTGTGTTTCTTGTCATATTTGTAAAAAAAAATTTTAAATTAATAAAACAAATTAAAAAAAAAAAAGAGTGCTTCCATGATCCAGGCTTTTCTTTATCTGTGATTCCTAAAATTTTGTGATTCTGGTATGTTTCTTTTTTTTTTTGGCATGGGCACGCCCAGGAATCAAACCCAGGTCTCCAGCTTGGCAGGCAAGAATTCCTGCCACTGAGCCACTGTTGCACAGCCCTTGGTATGTTGCTTTTTAACCTTATCCTTTTCAGACAAGGGAATCCTACTATATATATACTGTCTTCTTATGACAGCCCCATAAACAAGTAAACCACATGTATAATGTTGTTACACTTTTCTTAACTGTTCTAATTCATCCTAGGTCTTTTGTATATTGATTATTTGAATATTGTTATTTGGTTAACTAGGCAGAATGGTTTAATGGGAAAATATTACAACTGGAACTCAAGACCTGTTTTCAGTTAGTCCCTTAAACTCTTTGTGGCCCTTTCATCTATAAGATGGAAGTAATTTGACCTCTTACATACCTGGATATTTTTATGAAAAAAAAAAAGAGAGAAAATAGATGTAAAATTGCTTTAAAAAGATTTTTTTGAATAGTACTCTATAAATATAAAAATCAGTACATTTGAGCTTGAAATTGCTATATTACTTGTCCCTACCTGAAAGGTTTTGGAGGAGGAAGAGAGAAAAGGCAGACAAAGAAGGCTTAGAGTGAGGGGGTTTATTCCTGCGCTCCCAGGAGGAGCTCACAGAGGTAGGGCCTGGTGAGTCTGCGCCTGGGTCTTGATGTTGGCGGTTTTTAAGTAAGGGGGTCAGGTGACGTCCGGAAGGGGCAGCACATTTTGCACAGCTCGAGTCATGGTGATCTTCCCTGTTCTCCCGACCTAACATTCTAGCCTTTTTGTGATAACAGGGCACCGAGATCTTTCTGGCTACTTCCTGCTGCATTGCGGCAGCATGGGATTATAGGCCGGAACCGTCATAGTCAGGAGAGGGGACAGGTTGGCTATAGGAATCAGGTGAGGAAGGTAGGTGGTGATAATGATGCAGGAACATTTGGCCCATTGCCACCCATGACAGTTCCTTTATGCATCCTTGAAGGAAGTTGAGGAGACAGGGAGCTAGGAGAAAGAAAAGACAGATTAGGATAACTGGTCCTAGAGCGGGAGGAGCCATGTTGCCAGGAGAGAAGAAAACCAGGTCAGGGCGGAGTTGGTTCCGTTTTTTATGGTAGAGCTCTTCTTTCAGTTTGTTCAGGGTTTGAATATTTTGTTCTACCAGACCCGACTTGTTGACATAATAGCAGCATTCTTCTTGGAGCAATATGCACATTCCTCCTTTTCCAGCTGTCAGCAGGTCCAAGGCCCGTCGGTTTTGAAGGGCCACCTGGGCCAGTGAGTTAAGTCGACATTGCAGAGAAGACAGGGATTCTGAGGTTGATTACAGGGCCACCTGTAGTTGAGTCTCGAAGTTTTGAGAGGTTAAAATACCGTGTCCCAGTGCCCCTCCCACTGTGGCTGAGGCTGCGACTGAGGTGGCCAGGCTGACACCCACCAGGATAGGAAGGAAGGCAGCCCTTTTGGAGTGAGGAGGGGAAAAGAGCCAAGTTAGCTTGGATTCACCATAGAGGGTTAGTTGAGGAACTACGGTCACCAGGAAGCATGGTCCTGGGGTAGTGAGGTTGAGGCACTTGGTAAGAGTCCCGTTACACCAGAAATATTGTCCTTTAGGGGCGTGGGTGGAGCTGTGGAAGGTGAGGTTAGTTTGGCATTTTCCACGGAGCTCTGCTTGGCTTACTCACACAGTTGTGTGAGTAAGGTAGCAGACCCTTAGGGGGTATGGAAGGTTGTTGGGCTCTGGTTCCCATAGGGGAATGTTTTTCAGGGTGGTATGGCAGGAATCAGGGTTTCAATTGTGTATGTGGGTATGATTTACAGGGATGGCTGCCAATAGGGGCCTTCCCAACGAAGCACAAAGGAAACAGTGGGTTATGTTGGGAAGTATTTGCGTTTGGTTGAGGGATCATAAGGTATGTTGGAGGATCTGAATCCATGTTAGAGGGGCTGTTGGGGCAGAGAGTTGGGCAAGGTGGCTGGAGAGGCTCTGCTCTGCTTGTAAAATGTTGATAGACACCTGGGTATGAGTATTATTAACGAGGATATACTTGCAATGTATCTCAATGGCACTTACCGGGTACTGGGACCAGCCGCCTTGGTACAGTTTGCCTTGAACCCCCATCACCCATCTAGTGTTCCAGGGATATGCAATATTTATGTAAAATCATTTGGAGCTGATGTAGAAGAGTCCCACCCCATTGTCAGCATTATGTATTCTGCATGACCAATGGGGCATGCCCCATATATGTTGTTATAATTGTCCTGATTACAGTAATTTGTAGTCTGATAGTATGGAAAGCAAGCATATAGCCTCCGGTCACTAGCAACCGATTTGGGAGTTATGGAGATGGTTAAAGACTGGCTACAGTCTGCGAGAGGGCAGTCTCCTGTACCAATTACATGTTCAATCTATTCGTTGTCTTGGTTGTACGTTTCCCGGATTTTGAATCTCCATACGTGGGAAGTGCCCTCAATGGGGGTTAGGAGGGTGAATAGTGCAAGTGAGGCAGATGAGAGTGGGCCGCAGAGGATGACAGGTGTATGGGTTTTCATTCTGTTTGTATAATTTGACCCGTGACAGGTGGTGCCAAGAGGGGTCGCCCAGAAGCTTTACTGCTGTAGGAGTGGTGAGAATCACTGTGTGGGGGCCAGTCCACCGTGATTGGAGTGGTCTGGGCTGGAGCTGTTTAAGAAGTATTTCATCCCCGGGGTGAAGACCGTGGGGAGGATCGGTGGGATGAGTCTTCCCGGGTTTTGGCACCAGATGAAAGGTTCTGGAGGCGAAAGAGAGAAAAGGCAGACAAAGAAACCTCAGAGTGAGGGGGTTTATTCCTGCGCTCCCGGGCAGAGCTCACAGAGCCCAAGGTAGGGGCTGGTGAGTCTGCACCTGGGTCTTGATACAGGTAGTTTTTAAGCAAGGGGGTCAGGTGACGTCCAGAAGGGGTGGCACATTTTGCACAGCTCGAGTCACAGTGACCTTCCCTGTTCTCCCGATATAACACTACTAAACTGCTTACAAACAGCTATGAACACTGGTGAAATAGTGAAAAAGCACTGAATGGAATTTAAAATTTAGCCTTGCCACTTACTAGCTTAATGAGTTTAGGTAATTTATTTCTTTTCAGTTTCATTGTCAAAGTGGAGGCGTTATGATGGTCAATGTGTTAAGGTAAGTGTTTTGAGAAAAAGTTATCCTGAGAGATTGCAATTATGAAAAATTCAAATATAAAAGATGAAATCAGAAATGACTAGCCCTAAGGAATAATATATAAATATATGGCTAAGGAGACATTGCCTCCTCCTCATATATACACATACGAATACATCCCCACCCCTTCCAGAATAAGTTCAGTTAGTCAAGGGGGAATGTGGTTATTTGGGCAGAGGGCTGAAGGATGAGGAGAGGGTCACTGGAAGATAAAAATGCATTTTTGAAATAGAGAAAATAGTCATGGAAAAGCACTAGGGTGGAAAATGAGCTTGTCCTGTTTCCACTTCAGAATGAGGCCCATTTGACTGGAACTTCCTGAGGTGGGAGAGAGTGGGAGGAGACAAGGTGCAGAGGTAGGGAGAGGCCAGCTCACTTGGGGCTTTGTGATGGAAAATAAGCAGGATATTTACAAATTTAAGACTTAAAAGTTTATTCAGTTGAACTAACAGGACTTATTGATGGATTGGTTAGTAGTCAAGAGCTCAGTAAACAGCATGAGCTTTGGTATAAAGCTCTGGGTCTGGATACCCACACTGACCTTTGATAACCTGGCTATGTGACTTTACCACGGCTCACTTCCCTCACTGGTAAAATAGGTGTGAAATAATAGTACCTACTTTAAAGATATGTTGCTATATAAAATGAAGAAATCCATGTATGGTGGCTTGAAACTATAAGTTTCAAACCAGAAAAAACATGTTCTTCAACTTAATCTATTCCTGTGGGTGTGGACCCATTGTAAGTAGGACCTCGTGATGAAGCTACCACAGTGAAGGTGTGACCCACTTCCTTCAAGATGGGTTTAGTCTTCTTACTGGAGTCCTTTATAAGGGAAAGTAATTTAGACAGAGAGGGACAGCCAGAAAAGCAAGAAGCTGAAGTCAGCAAAACCCAAAAGAGAAGGTAGAGACTAGCAGATGCCACCATGTGTCTTGCCATGTGGCAGAGGAGCAAAGGATTGCCAGCAGCTGGTCTTCAGGAAGAAAGCATCGCTTTCAGGATGCCTTGATTTGGACATTTTCACAGCTTCAAAACTGGAAGCTAATAAATTCCTATTGTTTAAGATAATCCATTTCATGGTATTTTCAGGAGCAGCCTAGGAACTAAAACACCATGTAAAACTCTCAGCCTAATAAATGTTAGCAATTATTATTTATATATAAATATATATAAAATACATACATATATATAAAATATATATATATATATATACACACACACACATACAAACACAATGCAAACGAAACGTGTCTTCTAACTATTGTTGGAAAAACTAGTTTCTCAGGCATCATTCAGGGACAGTTATTGAAGGGGGTCTTCATGAAAAGCTTCCAGATGGACCCTGGCTCTGAATACAATGAAATACTTTATCCTCCTATCTGGAACAATTAGCAGTGAGAGAGTACCACACCATTATTCTTGATCCAGATAAGCTGAGCCTGCTGTACTCTCTTCTGAAGGAGAGGCTGTATGCCTGCAATGAGGGAAAATCAGCACGTTAACTACATAATATACACTTGTATATTGACTGATTCCTGATCCCCATCCCTAAATTTAAAAGCTAGCATGGCTGCTTTTTCAGATTGGCAAATTATGGTGAGACAAATCTGGTCCACCAGCTATTTTGATAAATGAAGTTTTTCTTTGAACACAGCTCTTTAGTTCATGTATTATTTATGGCTGCTTTTAAATTTCAATGGAAGAATTGAGAGGCTGCAACAGAAACTGTATAGCCTATAAAGCAAAATACATACCATCTAGCCCTTCAGAAAAAAATTTTGTTAACTCTTCTTTTTGATATGCTTATTTTCATAAAAAGGTTAGGGAGAAACTCTAGTAAGATGTATATGGATAACACCAAGAATTCACAATTTCTACCCCAGAAAAAGATATAAAAAGTGTAAGACGTGACATCTATTATTAGAAAACCTTCAGTAGAATAAATGTTTTGTCAACTTAATTAAACTTTGATTTAAAAAACCCTCTTCCCTTGCTGGAATAGTAGCACCCCTTCAAAGGAGTCAATCCTCCTCTCAAGCCCCTAACTCCCTATCACAATGTAAAATACACCAGCAGCTCTTCGGCCTCGTCTGCCTGGATAACTGAGAGCTCATCTGAGGCAGAGCTTAGATAATACCTAAATATTATTAATTACTTTATTTCTTGGAGAATGCATGAAGAACCCTCCAAACAGTACAGAAATTTTTCTCACTGAGTTTAAGAATAATCAAAGTATGAACTACTCAAGAGAGAGAAGGCAGACACCTCAAAGTATTTCTTTTATCCATACGTCTTTTTAACTTGCTTATGTTAATTTTGGATGCAAAAAAATCTTTACAAATGCTCAGCATTTAGCTATCCTGACAAGTAACTCCTCACTATATTCACCCAGATAAGTAAAAATAGATTCTTGACCATTTTGAAACAGATTTCAACATAGGAAGAAGCACAATAAGCAAACTCCATATAGTAAATAAACTTTATTTATCTGTTCTTTCAAGATAACAATACTAACAGTCACAGGTCTGCATACCATACAGTTTTGTATTGATTATTTACAATTTACAGTAGTATTTTTTCCTTTGAAAAATATAAGTACAAAAGCTAATTAAACAATTAAGGTACTGCCATTTTAAGTTATCAGATGTCATAGCTTAAAGAATTAGTCTTTAGCAAATATTTAACAAATCAATCTGGATAAAATAGTCAATTAAATGCTATAATTTATCAGAAAAAAATCCACTAAGTTTCATCTCAAAATGTATTGCACAAGTCTTAAAAAAAAAAAAAAATCACCTAAAAATAAATAGGAAAGGCAAGCAGTTCTTTAAAAAGAAGGGACAAAGAATGGAAGAAAGAAACATTAGGTAAACATCAGGAAGAAAGGAATCAGGTTAAGTTATTCAAAATATCTTTAAACAACATAAAACTTTCCCAAACAGAAAACTGAAGAAAAAAAGGGGAGGGGGAAGGCGCGTGGGGAACCTGTCACTATTTCCCCACTGATACAACCCAATTCAAAGGCCATCTGTAATATATCTGCAGTCCATGTCAGATTTTTCTTGGTCTTTTAGCTGCATGAGGGGCCTGAACAAAAGTTTCATTCTCAAAGAATAACAAATGTGGACAGTTTTCCAAGCAGCAGGCTCACCCAACATCACTTCCCCATTTCTTCAAGATGAAGATCGGAGCCATGACTGGAAAACAAAAAGAAGAGGATAAAGGAAAAACAAAACAAAACAACACAAACCTGTTCTTGGAATGATTCAAATTGACAGTATTTTTAAGTGAAATTTGCAGCTGCAACCTCTGACCATAATTGAATACCACGAGATCGTAACTAAAGAAACCCATGAGTAAACATGCTGATTTGTCAGAATTCCAAAAGGATTCAGCTCTTTAGACTGGATTTAAAAAGGAGAAAATACTCTCCCTTCTTTCTTAGTATGTTGATTTTTCTACATATTGCAATTTTCCCAGCATGATGAGGATGGCAGCAAAAGACAAACAGCATCTTGGTATAAAAAACTGAGCTTCATCTGAAATTAAACCATATAATGCTACAAAATATGAAACTAAAACCTTCCTAATAAGGTTTCTCAGATTAAAATGCTAAAAAACAGTGTTCAAACAGATCAAGCATGAGGTTAAAAATGTCATAAAAATAAATTACCAAATGAGATTAAGTAATAGAGACAATTTTTCCATGCATATTTAATAGAAACAGAAAAAAGCTTTAAAGTCTTCTCAATTTGTAAGTGAACAAATATGAGCCATTACTCATGGTATACTCCCAATGGTATATTTATATTATTTTTAAAAGAAGTTCAATAATCATGTTTGGCCTAGAAACCTAGAGATGATAAGAAAAAGATTTTCTGTTATATTTAAACTCCTTAGTCGGTTATTATTTTGAAACCTCAGCTTGAGCTATTATGGGAAATGACATCTATGCATGATTCCATAATGCTGCACATTGTCAAAGTCACGAAAGACAAAAAAGGCTGGGAGAACTGTTCTGGTTTAAAAAAGACTAAAAAGACATGAAAACTAAATACAATGTGTGATCTTTGAGTGGATCTTGGATTTTTCAAAGTGAGTTAAGACATTATTTGGAAAACTGGAAAATTTTAATATATATAGGAGGGGAGGAATGTTTAAATGGTGAAGTCAGTCAACTATGTTGAACCATTTCAGAAGCCTCCATTTTGTTGAACTAATACGTTAGAGACTGCCACATTCAACTAAAGCTGGCTGCTTAAGTGTCTCCTCAGGAGAAATGTTGTACCATGTGTTGAACTGTATGATCTAGGGAAGTAATAAAACTGTATTCATTATTTTATTTTATTTTTTTTTTGCATACGCAGACACTGGGAATCGAACCCGGGTCTCCGGCATCGTAGGCAAGAACTCTGCCTGCTGAGCTACGGTGGCCCAACCCATCCATTTATTTTTCAAATGACCTTAATAGTTTTCATTATTTCAAACTAGACTTGCCCCTAATTATGCTTTTACAGTATTTTTAATTCTGGATTTGTGAATTTTTCATTTCTCTCTTACATATCTTTTATTAATTTCAAAGATCACTCTTGGGAACTTAAAAACAAAAAGGAGTATAAGATGCATTAATATTTTCTTGGATCCTTTAAAAAAATTTCAAAGAGCAGTTTTAAAACTTTCAACTACTACTTAAAGAACTAAAATTTCCTAAAATTGTGTAACTTTTACAGGTGGTAGTGATTATTAATCTATATATCAGAATTAATGGAAAATAACTGTATTAAACCATAGCATTACCATGTTATGAAACAAAAGATCAAAAGAATTCCAGTGAAAAGGTTAATATCATGCAATACAGTTGATTTGTGAACAAAAGACAAAAGACATTCTTCACTCACCCACATGCTACCTAAGCACAGACTGATGGTTTATTCAGAAGATACCACCACGAGGTGAAGTAAACTACAAAGCCAGGAAGAAGAAAAGCTTATTGGGTTAGTTTTAAGACTTAATGTAAAACATAGATTATATGTGTATATGAGGCTTAGAGGATTAAAGACTATTTAAAGTTCCCTCCAAGCTCCCCAAATCAAGAGAGTACAGGCAAAGTATAAGGCATCTATAATACCTTCCCCCCATCCTAAGTAAATATAACAACATGTAACTGAGAGTTAACTTAAAACTTCAATAAAAACTTTATAAAACAATATAATTAAAAGTGTATTTCATACTTTAAGTATATATTTATATACAAGATAAACTAGGGAGTGATTATTTGCTTTTAAAAAAAAGGATCTCTTTCATAATTACTTTAAAGTACACCTTAAGATTGTATTTACATAATCTCAATTTACCATCAAAAGATTTTGGGAAAAGGATGAATTTGAAATGCAATGTGCCTAAATGTGGAATTCTTATTTCTACACATCACTTTTATCACTAATAAACTGCCTTGTAATTCAACAATATGTTGGGAATGGTTTCAGGAATGATGAGCCAAATCAAAATTTCAAAAAAAGGAACCTACACTCAAACATAGTTTTTACTGTAGCAAACCTTCTAAAACAAATTCTATGTCCTATTTTGAGACAGTCATAATCCAAAATCATTAAATAGCTTCATGGTTTGCTTTAAAACAGCAGCAGCAACAGCAACAGCGAAGAAAAAAAAATTGTTTATAAAATTGGAATCTAAACTTGGATAGTGTGACCAACCTCAGAATCAGCATTTTGTTATCTTTTCTACTTAATGTGAAGTTAGTAAAAAGCAATCAAATAAAAACAAAACTGGAAAATATTTGCAACACACATGATGCAACAGGGTTAAAAGCCTATAGGAAAATTTTCAAAGTGTACAAAATATATGTATATGGATGTTGTCTGTATATGTAATGGATGCTTGTAAGTATTGAAAATATTTACGCTCTATGTATTGAAAAACTGAAAACCACCAAAGTGCCCATCAATAAGAAACTGTGAACTAAACTGTAGGAAATTCATATAATCACATATAATCAGCCATTAAAAAGAATGAGGTAGATCAATTTGTAATGAGGTAGAATAATATAAGCATACATTTGGTAAAACTAAAAAAAAAAAAAATCTGTTGAATAGTACATATTGTATATTCTCATTTTTTTAAATAAAATTAAGTGATAAAGGAATAATTATAAATATATAGTTATAAAGCTTAGAAAATCTGGGAATATTCATCAAACTATTAACCATGGTGGAAACAGACTGGAAACTGAAGATCCTGGAGGATTCCCTTCTACAGAACACATTTTTCAATTGTTTTTTACAATGCTCTCCTATTACAGAATTCCAACAAAATCAGTCAAAATGCATTTTTTAGATAACACATGTACTTTATATGGGGCAGTATTTTTCACCATTCATCAGTCTTATTTGCATTTATTTCCTGAATCAACTTTACATGCATCTACTGAGGCCATACTGGACTAGAAAACTACTGGATCTAACAATGCTGAAAAGTTATGAAGATTTTATTAATTCAGAGGACATTTTTAAAATTCCAACCAAAAGAATGAAAGAATGGAAAAAATTAACCTAATTATAAGAATAGTGTAGGGCAGTGAATGATCAAGATCTGAACATGACATAAAGGTGTCAGTCTAAAAGTAAAGCAGAAACAAAGTCAACAGAAGATTAGCTTTTAAAAAAATATTAGAATGAATGGAAATAAAAACAAACCAAATCTTTTTCATTAAAAAAGAAAAATTTTCTTTTAAAGGAGCTGTATTAGTTAGATTCAGTTGTCAACTTGGCCAGGTGAGCATACCTAGTCTTGTTGCTGCGGACATAAGCCAATGGTACATGAACCTCATTTGTTGCTAATTACATCTGCAGTCGGCTAGGAGGCGTGTCTGCTGCAATGAATGACGTTTGACTTAATTGGCTGGTGCTTAAATGAGAGAACGCAACCTAGCACAGCCTAAGCAAGCTCTGCATTCCTCATCTCAGCACTCGCAGCTCAGCCCAGGCCTTTGGAGATGCAGAAAGAAGTCACCCCAGGGAAAGATGTTGGAACCCAGGGGCCTGGAGAGAAGACCAGCAGAGACCATCCTGTGCCTTCCACGTAAGAAAGAACCTCAGTGGAAAGAGCTGCCTTTCCTCTGAAAAACTAACAAAATAAACCTCCTTTTATTAAAAGCCAATCCGTCTCTGGTGTGTTGCATTCCAGCAGCTAGCAAACTAGAACAGGAGCCATTAATAAAATAGCCAGCTAGTTTAATATGTGTCATTAAGTTTTGCTACTACTCTAAAGAGAAAAAATGTATTTCTAAGAATTTTTAGAAAGAGATTTCCATATAGTAATGGAACCTGTCAATTCCAGTAGATAGTTTATCATCCAATTATAATAAACTTCCATAATGAACTTATCCTAAACAATAAATGACACTCTTCTTTAAAAACATCTAATGGTGTCTTTTGTCCCATAAAAAAACAACTAGATGAACCAAAGATTTTGTATTCACTCCAGTACCTACCCTGTTACTAAATATCCAGTCTACCCTGGCTATTTAAACTACCTAATGCATTACGAAATGAAATATTAAAATAAGTGAAAAACATAGAGGAGGAAAAAGCTGCTGAGAGAAGTCAAAGTCAGCACATAGGGTTTTCTTTTTAACTTCTGCCTACTGTATATAAGACAACATTTTTTCAATTTGGAACAAATCTAAAAATGTTTTAAATTTTACAATTAATGTAATACTTTAGAAGGAAATAAACCTTAGGGGTTGTATAATCCAACACCTTCATTTTAACAAAGAGGCCCAGAAAGACAAAAAAGATTTGCTCAGTCATTCAGGTATTGAGCTGCTGAAATATAGGCTCTCACCACAGCAAAGCTGAATGTGGCTGGCTCTCCAAGATACTGGAATTGAAGTTATTTTTTTTGAGTTGATATCATTCCTATAAAATGATCTGACCGTCCTATTGAGGTCTTTAATGTTTTGTCTTATACACATTATTAGTTCGTCTTTCCAAGACTCATTTTTCCAGGAAAGACTAGTTCTACATATTACTACATGATAGCAAAGTAATCACCCTACTATTACCATAAAATCCCAGTGCCGGCACTGTATTATGGTTCTCCACCAATCCTAAAAAGACTGTGCGGGTAGCCACACTCTACCAGTGAAGAAACTGAGGCTTCGAGATATGCCTGACGCTCCAAAGCAAGACAATGAAGACCAGGATTCCTTCTCTACACACTACAGCCCTCAAATAAACCAGACTTTAATTATGCTCTATAATTTAATCTTACTTAACAGATAATGGTTTCTCTAAGAAATATATTCTGGAGATTAGGTTAAGCTCTGAAAACACTTATTTAGTAATGAATGCTATATTCTATAATGGGGTTTTTCAAATAAAGAGTATAAAATTCACTGGGGGAAGGAAAGGTATGGTAAATACATGATAGAAAGAAAAATGCCATACCAGCAATCATGAAAAGCATTTGATCAATGCCACAAAGAAAATGTTTAAGTCACAAAGCAAAGATTTCAGAGTGTTTTCCTCTCATAATATCTGAAAAATAATGCGAACACAAACGTGGGCTATACACTGTCAACACTAAGTGCAATCCACATTCTGTTTTGGGTTTGCTTTGGTTTCCTGATAGCAGTTTTTCATCCCCCAAAGCCAAAACAACAAAACAGTGAGGGTTACTAATTTATTAGAAGGGGAACTGTGGCTGCATATTTGTAACAAACTATAGAAAAGATCTACATGGAACATTTTTAAAGGTAATGTGACTAAATAGTTTTAAAATGATTAATAAACTCTTAAAGCTTTGTTTTCCAAATATTTCATTGTGGTCACCTTCTAATTGAAAAACAGAAGTTACTTTTTTTTTTTAGTGTTTTATTTTAATGAATTATATCTCATCGGACAGGTATATGAAATTAGCTGAAATTTCTTCAGGAGAACTGTTCAAAGACAAATAGTGATTCTTATTGTTCATTTTACGAATGATAGCAATCCTAAGGCAAATGTGACTCATGCTTCAGCTTTTTCAATTAACAGTGAACTTAATTTTCCATCTCATACAGAAATGATCATATGTCACGTTTGCCGAGAACCAAGAAACGGCCACTGAAATTGACTGATTTGTAAGAGACTTCATATTTTGGGATCTCCCCTACTTCTTGCTCATTATACCTACTTCTTATTTCCTAAGCATCTCTTTTTATTATTTGAATTAAATTACTTAGGTATACCTTTTACTCATGTATGAGTTGGATGAATGTTATCTCTTCCTAAATAAAGTAGAGGTTCCACAAGCAATTTTGTCTTCTGTTTTTATATATTCACCTTAACAACTAGAAGAAAGGGTGATTGTTGACTGAACTCATTCATTAAGCAAAAGATAATGATGGAAGACTGTGCTTAAAGGAGTAGTGAAAAGACTGGGACCTTCTTTCTGGTAGGTCAGTCTCTGGGACAAGGGAGAATTATTTCAGGAAGGATCTGTCAGCCACCATTTCATTCCTATCTAGAACGAATACTACTTTATTCAGTAATAAAGAATCGTAAAGGTTTAAACAACAAACGTTTTCTGTCTGTCTTGAAAGGTTTTTATGTTTCACTATTTATTTTTACCAATTCGATTATCTCCTTCAAAGTAAACCAATCTAACACTGTATGTGTGTAAGGGGCAAAGGGAAAGTTTCATATCAAGGGGAACATTTGCCATAGCTGCAATTTAGGATGAGTCTATCCTCTATCTAACAAATTCTGATAAAAAGTTGCCTAAAAGGAAGAAGATAGTTTACCATACTCCAACACCAAGATGATAAAGAGACCATGGGAGAATAAACAAAAAAAAAATACAAACTGTTTTGTATTTATTTAAAATGTTTTCTTTTAAGTATGTTTTCTTAAACTGCACCATAATGACACAATAGTGTCTGTGTGCTCAAACTGCATTGGGATTCTTATGTTCACAAATATACAGTTGTTTTACTTAGTGAAGAGGAAAAGTTCTACTCCAAGTGATTACATGCTTGTGGAATAAGATCTTCACATAATTTAAAAGAACAGTCTTTTTCCTGATGAAGGATATATGTGATACCTTCCTTGTATATGTGATACCCTTCATTATAAAAAAAAACAACTTATAACCAGAAATAACTATCCAGAGGTATAACAATGCTTTTCAGGTCACTAGTAACCAGGGAGGAATGCTTTACCAAAAAACTAAATATTAACCAAAATAATTGCAATTGTCCCAGAAAATAAACATTAGATATACAATACAACTTAACAATGGAGTATTGGGACAAAGGTCAGGGGAAGTCAGGAAGAGGTTGAAATGTGCCCAAAGCACAGGGATCCCTTCAGAAATGACTCTCTGCAAAAATCAGAGAGCAGTAACTTCATAAATGAATAAGTTCTGGGATACTGAGCATAAAGGGGGAAAGCCTTTCATCTGGGCCATCTCTAAATATGTGGTTGAGTTCCATGGGTTAGAACCAGAACAACAGGTGGCCACTATGGAGATAAACAAGAACTTTTGTTAGAAGCACAGCCTGTCAAAGAGAAAATGGAATGATCTGGTAGGGAATTATTTAACGCCTTACTCCTTATCTATGGACACACTCAGACATAGGTTAAACCACCACTGAGGAGAATATCCTCGCCTTCTTTAGTGAGGAGAGAGAACGGAGAAGCCGCACAGGGGTCATGAAATAGGTACAGGATTTAGAGAGATTGTATGGAGGGTGCTGCTGGCCACTATCAAGACAAGAAAAGGAAGCAGAAGGAGAGTGTGGGGCAGACAGGACACAAACTTCACAGATTTCACATTTTGCTTAGAATGGATCTTTTCATAGAATAAATGGCCCAGGGCAAAAAGAAGTTAGACATGGACAATTTTGTATAGTTTAGAAAGTGTATATTTGTTTCATTTTTCAATCACTGCTGACTTCATACAATAGGTTTTTAGTAATTCATTTATCTGTATACATTTCTCTTGTATGGGTATGTCAAAAGCTCAAAAACACTTAAATTCCTTTATTCAGAATTACTATATTTGGAAATCAAGTGATGTGAAATAAGGAATTGCCATGTATAAAACATTTAACTGCATGATATAATTTGGTTTAAGAAATTATTACTGGTCAGAACAAATACCTTTCAATACTTTCCATACACAGCACAAGTTTGGGAAACCCATATAGCATACAGGGGAGTGAATCTCATATATGGTATTAAATAAGACTGTTCTTTCCCTTGAGGTATCCATTTACATTTGCCCTCAGTTAAACTTTCTTAATGTAGAGTCACTCTCATTTTTCAGGCTGTGGTACAATGAAAATCTTAAAAATTTAAATTTCTTTTACCAACTAAAAGTCATTATGAAGGAAATAAAATATAAATAGATGAGACAGTTTTAAAGCTTACCATGAGTCGAGCATCTTCTCTTTCTAAAATCTTCTGAGTCTGATCATCAGGGAACTTCAGTACGGTGGTTATAACCTTTGCCATTGTCTACAAAGAAAATAAGAGATGATCACTAATAGCCAGTGAAGCAGATGAAATCTTAGCCCATTCTGACATGTTTTGCTGGTGGGATTCTTTAGTGCTCTCAATGGAAGCCACGACCAAAGAAGTATGATGTGAAAGTTTTAGTCAAGGAAATAACAGCCAAAATTAAAATTTCAATTTGTAAGTACTCCTCACAATATCTGGGTTGATATTAAGAAGATACAGTCACAATAGCATGAAGCTATATAAAGTTCTAATGCTCTTGGCCCTTTGTCTTATTAAGATAAAACTTCATTACTCTCTCATTTTATAAGGCCTTTTCTTTGTAGATATCTATCTAGTAAGTGATGTATTATCAAAATACATGCTCAAATAATCAGAATTAGATACCTCAAGTTCAGCTTTAACTAAATCACATCATATATCTCATAAACATGGGCTACTGCATGAACATGAACATGCTTAGTAGGTATTTTTCAAGACATGCAGCACATCAGCCTAATAGAAATACAAATTACATTTTAAATAAACACAAGATATGTTGTTTGGTAGAAAACATGATGATCAAACATTACACATGGTGGCTTGCAAAACAAGATCATAAATTGTGCAGATCTAAATAAATATACCGTAAGTCAGATTGTCACCCATAAGCTCGTGGAAAATTCTCCTCAAAGGTTGAAACTCCCTATTTTGTATCAAGATGAGATGTTTTGAGGGAGACAGAGAGGAAAGAAGATACCACTTATGAAATACGCTGGATAACAAGTTCAGTGCTTACATATACAATCAAGTGGCAGTGCTCTCCTGGGGATTCCTACAGCAGATGGAAAGGTATCCTGGAAGACTGACTCTAACATTCTCTGTTATGGTTACACAGACTCTGTGTGTGTGTGTGTGTGGGTGTATGTGCGTGTGAAGGGGTGGGGGAGGTCTTCAAGGAAAAGATGACATAATAGAGTTAACCAAAATTTTTGGAAACTCACATTATTAGAGAACAGTATCATAATTATTTCCAGGAATAAAAGAAACTAACGTTTTAAAAATTCCTATTATGCCAAGCTTAAGTAAGTATTTATTTCAATTAACAGATCAGTTAATACTATCCTCAACCACAAACCCCACGAAAGGTAATATTTTAATTTCAGTCCTCTCCTTTCTTTTATTTCTTCCTCCGCCATTTTGATAATCAAGAAGAGACCACTTAAAACAACTTAGTTCTTGGAGAATTCCAAAGGCATTTTATAGAAACTTTTATCCTTTAAATTGTATTGCCTGCACAGAATGGAATCTTGTACTAACCTGATGTCTAGAAACTAGTTTTACATATGGCATGAAATGGTAAGAGAATATGAACTACTTAACTATTTCAGTATTTTTTCTATAATTAGCACTCTAAAGCAATTTTAAATGGTTTTTGTATACTATCTATGAAAATTGCTTTTAAGAAGTACCAAAATTCTAAAATTCTTGTATACACAATAGTAACATTTCTCTAATTTCAATACTTATAAAGGTCAAAGGACCCAAAAGTCTACTTAAATTCACTATGAAAGCACACACAGATGCACACAAGCATTTTTATAAAAACAAACAAAAAAAAAAACAAGAAACAAACTGTGATACGTTATCTCTTCAAACTTCTAGACAACGTTTTAAATGGGAAATCCACCTCTAAATTCATCACCAATACAGAATTTGCAGCTGAATGATTACCCAATCAAAACTTATAGCACTTCCCTGGCTTGCCAGAAAACACTTTATGGAGAAATCTAGGCCTTTTTGCCACTGTCTAATGTATACACAATATTCTCAGGCCCTGGGATTAAGGAAAACTTCAAAGGAGCCACCTGGTTTAGAAGTGACCTATCCTGCCAGGTTTTCCTTAGGGAGCAGCTTCTACAATAAAGCAAAGAATGGGAAACACTTTAGTAAAAGGGGGAACAGGCTGAATTTCAACATCCATAACAGCCCAGAAGATCAAAACCCAAGAAAAAGAAAAGTGTAAGGACAGAAAAAGGGAGGGGAACTTACTTAACACCACACTGCAAGAATGTGTGTCCTATACGTGGTCTCCTTAAAAAAGTCCTTTGCCCCATAAAATAATGGACACCATGTGCAAAAGCAGATGAAGAAACACAGGTGAGATGACATACAGATCTTCTATACAAGAAACAGATGATCAAATCACAAAGGCCACAACATACTGTGGCTCTTCCTAAAACTACAACCTTGTTTCCATTAGAAATTCTTGTTAATATATAGACAGTGGGCAAAAAAAAGGTTTGTATAAAAACAGCTCAGATCTTGTCAATCCCAGCTCAATAATTTTGAGGGCTACCCACCAATGTCTATTGGAAAAATTCAGAAAGAATTAAAAGTCCTCCACTTTGGGTAGCCCTATGTGTAATCACTTCTACCTCACAGATTCAGCACTTTAGTTGAACTAGACTACTTATTCTAAAAACCCACACAAAATTTCTACCTCGGATCTTCTGTCTGAGCTTATCTAACAAAATATAATCCTTCCTTAAAGGACAAGTGCACACATTCTCCATGATGCCCTCCTTGATCCTCCCACAAGGAAATGTGAGGATTATACTTCTCTTACAGACCTTTTACATCCTGCATCACATTATGATTAATTGAGAAGAGCGCTACTTTCCTAGAATATGGTAAATTCCTTGAAGTTAGGTATGGTATCAAATTTCCGCCTTCTTATCCATTATGGCAACAAAGTGCCACGGGTAGTAAGTACTCAATAAACGAACAGTAAATTACATTGAGTTCTTGCAACCAATTTTCAGTACTTACCTGAAAAATGTGTATGTCAGAAAAGTATAATAACAACAAAAACATAAGTATAATATCAACAAAACAGAAAATGACAAGTGCTGGAGAGGATGTGGAGAAAGAGGCACACTTATTCACTGTTGGTGGGAATGTCAAATGGTGCAACCACTGTGGAAGGCAGTTTGGCGGTTCCTCAAAAAAATGAATATAGAATTGCCATATGACCCAGCAATACCATTGCTAGGTATCTACTCAGAGGACTTAAGGGCAAAGACACAAACGGACATTTGCACACCAATGTTTATAGCAGCATTATTTACAATTGCAAGGAGATGGAAACAGCCAAAATGTCCATCAACAGACGAGTGGCTAAACAAACTGTGGTATATACATACGATGG
>PVIY010015356.1:0-54074 GCA_004026745.1 Myrmecophaga tridactyla | reverse complement strand
TTTCTTTCTTTCTTTCTTTCTTTCTTTCTTTCTTTCTTTCTTTCTTTCTTTCTTTCTTTCTTTCTTTCTTTCTTTCTTTCTTTCTTTCTTTCTTTCTTTCTTTCTTTCTTTCTTTCTTCCTTCCTTCCTTCCTTCCTTCCTTCCTTCCTTCCTTCCTTCCTTCCTTCCTTCCTTCCTTCCTTTCTTTCGTCTCTCTCTCTCTCTCTCTCTCTCTTGCTCTCTCTCTTTCCCTTCTTTCTTCCTTCCTTCCCATCTTTCTGTCTTTTCTTTCCTTTATTCTATTAACATACTAGGGACCTCCAGTTCTATGAAAAATATTGAAAAAATTGAAAAATCTACCCTAAGGATAGGAAAAAAATAAACATTTGTTGCTAATGGATCTACATATCTTCTATTCCTACATCATAACCCAATAGCAATAATAGGATGGAATGTGGATTTCTTTCCAGAGAATTTGGTGGGTGACTCTTTTAGTTTCCTAGTTGCTAAAGCAAATATCATACAGTAGGCTGATTTAATAGGAATTTATCGCTCATGGTTTCAGAGGTTAGAAGACTCATTTCCTCCTGAAATTAGTATCTTCTGGTTAACTGGTAAAATTTGGGGTTCCTTGTCATTTCTGTCATGTGGCAATGCACATGGTGCCATCTCCTCCTTTCTCTTCTGGGTCCCATTGACTTCCACCTTCTGGCTTCTCCCATGGTTTCCTCTTTCTGTGGTCTTCTCCATAAGGCCTCCAGTAATAGAATTAAGACCCATCCTGATTCAGTTGGGCCACCTTAACTGAAATAGCATCATCAAGAGGATCTCTCTGAGTTCACATCCACATAGAAGAGCATGTTTTCCTGGGGTGTATAACTCCAGGCCACCAGACTCAGAAGGTGGGAATCTGGTCTAGTTTCTTTCTGCACATTTTTTTCACATCAATAAATAATTTTTATAAACCTTGACATAATTCTTTTCCCAAATTATCTTATCTTTATTTTATAGAAATGAAAAAATGTTTGGTAGGATTAAGTGACTTGTCATGGTCATGCAGATGTCAAGTGGCAGATTCAGGGCTAGAACCCTGGCATTTTAATTCCTAAGAGGCTGCTAGGGAGTTCTGTGGTAGATTGAATTATGTAGCTCAGCTTTGATAAGTTCTTCATTTTAATCCACATTCCTTTGGGTGTGAGCCTATTATAAATAGGATCTCTTGAAGATATTATTTTAAATTAAGGTGAGGCCTAACCAAATGAGATTGATCTTCATCCAATTTACTGGAAGCTTTATAAAGAGAGAGAAACCAGAGGCCAAAGTCGAGAAAGCCATGGGGAAAAGCCAGAAGATGGAAGTCAATAGAACCTGGAAGAGAAAAAAGAGGACATCACCATGTGACCTGAGGCAGGGATCTAAGCCCAAGGATCTCCAGTATCCAACACTAGACTATCACAGACTTTGGGGAGAAAGCATAGCCTTGCTAATGCCTCAATTGGAATTTCTTCTTGTCTTATGACTGTGAGACAATAAATTCCCATGAAGTCAACTCATAATATGGTATATTTCATAGCAGCCAGGAAATGAATGCTGCTTTTCATCTGAAGGGTGTCAGTTTTGGGGATGTCGGCTTCACTTATCTCTTTTCCTTTTACTGCCACATTTAATGTCTATTTAAACACTGGCAAAGTCCTAGTGTTGGCTTTAAAATCAGGCAATACCAGGTTCAAATCTCAGCTCTTCAGTTGGTGTTTGCCAGGTGACTTTCACAAATCACATAACCTGTCAGAACCTTGGCTCTCTCTCACCTGTAAATAGAGCATATTGCTTACCTGCAATACTTGTTATGAGGCCACAAACCACATACATAAAAACCTTGTCAAGTTCCTGGAACACCCTAAATGCTCATTAGCTACTCGTCACTTTCCCCTTCTTGTTCTCTGGAGCAGTCCTAGACATTATGAAAGTGGGAAGTCTGTTATAACATTTGTTATTAGTTGATACTAAAACATCTTCAAGATCAGAAGCCTACTTCTCAATACTTGAACAATCTAGAAATCCAACAACTGCAGCACCTCCATTGGTAGTTAAAACAAGGTGAACCACCTGAGGAATATTTACCAGGCAGAAATTAGGGAAGTGAGTACCCTGCCCCCCACCCCAGCCTGATGTCATAAGGGAATCATGCAGCCTGTTTCCAGCTGAGATGAAAAGGAATCAGACTTCCTGATAGTCATAGGTGCTGTCATTTCCCGAACACAGGCTAGGTACAGTAACTCTTCCAAGAAATTTAAGTACATTATCTCCAACTCTTCCAACAGCTTGGCAATATAAGTATTATTATTCCCATCTTACAGATGTGGCAATGATAACTCAGAGATGTTAGGTAACACTTCCAATTATAAATCGCAATAAGCATCATTGCACATATATTTCTACACATCTGAGCAAAAGCACATAAGAGTGGAATTGGGGCTCAAAGTCTGTGGTCATTTGAAATTTTGAAAGTCTCTGACAAATAACCCTCCAAAAATGGGTGCACAAAATTGCCTTTCCTCAGTAATAAAAGAGTATGACTCTTCCCCTACCAAAACTGTTAATTGTCTACTTTTAAAATTTTGCCAGCCTGAGGGTAAAAATGACATCCTGTGAAGGGTGTTCTAAAGTTATGTTCCTTTTTTTTACATTTTGAAATTGTGAAATATAACATATACAAAAAGCAATAAATTTCAAAATACATTGTAACAAGTAGTCATAAAACAGATTTCAGAGTTTGGTATGGGTTACAGTTCCATAGTTTTAGGTTTTTACTTCTAGCTGCTCAAAGACACTGGAGACTAAAAGAAATATCAATATAATGATTCAGCAGTCATACTCATTAGTTAAATCCTATCTTCTCTGTTATAACTCCTCCTTCTCTTTTGACCATCTCCCATTCTTTAGGGGATATTTGAGTTATACCTATTCTAACTTTTTCATGTCGGAAAGAACTGTCGATAATATGGGATAGGGGGATGGAACAAGTTGATGTTCTTGGAGAGGCTGGCCTCTCTGGGTTTCAGGACATATCTGGCCTAGGAACCCATCTGGAGGTTGTAGGCTTCTGGAGAGTAATCATAGTGCATGAAACTTTTCTAGAATCTCAGATACAGCCCTAGGTGCTCTTTGGTGTTGAAAGGAATGGTTTCGGTTGAGGTTTGGCAAACCATGGTAATTAACAATATTTAGCTGAAACTTCATAAAAGCAGCCTCCAGAATAGCCTATAGACTCTATTTGAGGTCTTTCAGCCACTGATACTTTATTTATTTATTTATTTATTGGTATATGGTCCAGGAATCGAATCTAGATCTCCTGCATAGAAGGTGGGCATTCTAACCATTGAACTACCTATGCACCCCCTGATACCTTATTTATTTATTACATGTTTTCCTCCCTTTGGTCAGGAAAGCATTATTGATCCCATGGAGCCAGGGATAGGCTCATCCCTGGGATTTATATATCATATTGCCAAGGAGACTTTCACTCCTGGATGTCATGTCCTATGTGTGTGGGGGGGGGGGGGGGAGGGGCGGGAGTTGGAGTGTAATGATTTTACTTGCAGAGTTGGGTTTAGAAAGAGAGCAAGAGGCCACATCTGAGCAATAAAAGAGATCTCTGGAAGTAATTCTTAGGCATAACTATAGATCCTCTGGAAGTAATTCTTAGGCATAACTGTAGGTAGGATTATCTTCTCTGCAACATAAGTTTCACAAGAGCGAGCCTCAAGATCAAGGACTTTATGTTCTTTCAATCTAATTTGGTGAGGATAGACCTATTGTTGGGTGGGACCTTTTGATTAGGTTGTTTCCATGCAAATGTGGACCCCCCCCCATTCAAAGTGAGTCTTAATCAGCTTATAGGGGTCCTTTAAGAGGCAAACATTTTGGAGAAAGTTCAGACACAGACATTTGGAGATGCAGAAGGAAAATACCCCATGAAATGCCAGAAGCTGAGAGAGCCATATGAAAACAGAAGCCAAGAGTAAGACAGCAGACGTCACCATATGTTTTTCCATGTGACAGACAAACCCAGATGGATGCCAGCTGCCTTTCCTCTAAGAAGGTATCCTCTCTTGGTGCCTTAACGTGTTCATTTTCAGAGCCTCAGAATTGTCACTTATAACTTAATAAATCCCCTTTATAAAAGCCAAAAAAAAAAAAGATCAAGGACTTGGCCTATTGATTTGGGAGTCCCTAATGTTTGAGACAGTATCAGGGGTTTCCCTTGTGGTAAACCTTAATAGTTCCATATATATAGTCACGTCATTCAAGGGACTTTGCCAATACTTTTTTTTTGGCATGGGCAGGTATGGAGAACTGAATGCCAATACTTTGCAATTATCTGTTCAACATACTCTGGAATGTATCCAGGCATTACATTAAGTTACTCAGAATTGCAAGCTTTCATTACCATTCTGGGCTCCATATGTTTGAGTTGTTTAAATGTTCTATCTAGACAGGATGAGTTAGATTATGTGCTACAGAAATTTAGATTTTGTACAAAAAAAACCCTCTCTTACTTTGGTTTCATACAGTAGGTGAATTTCTAAAATACAGACAATGCCCTCCTTATTCCTGTATTCTGATTTACCTTAGCCCCGACCTGATTGGCTTCAATTTTATCTCTAATTTTGGCCTGATTTCTTTTTCAATTTCTTTAACAGTTGTATGTGGCAACACTGACTTTCAAACCTGTAGAACTCCTACTCTGAGTCTAAGGTGTCACACGGGTACCCAAACTTGCAGGGAAATACCAGGTTATACATATATAGCCAACATCTCAAAATCTAGAAATAACAATTACAGCTCTGGACCAATTGTGACTGCTATAAGAGCTTATAACCTAGCTCCCAAATTTCTTATAAGTATTTTCTAAAAGAGACCATATAATATTTGTTCTTTTGCTTCTGGCGCATTTTGCATTACACAATAGTCCCCCAGGTTCATTCACCCCACTGTATACCTCATGATGTCATTCCTGTCTGTAGCCACACAATATTCCATCATATGCATACACCACAGTTCGCCATTCTACTTCTCAGTCAATGTACACTTCAGCCATCTCCATCAATTGGGCATCATGAATAATGTCTGTATTAGCAAGAGTTCTCTATAGAAACAGAATCAGTAGGAGATTTCTGTAATTATAAAATTTATAAAAGTGTCTATGTAACCATGGGGATGTAGTGTCCAAGGTCTGTAGGTAAGGCCACAAGCTGGCAGCTCCAATGAAGGTTCTCAGTGAACTCTTGGGAGAGGCTGGCTGGGCAATCATCAGGATGTGTTCTAGTTTGCTAGCTGCAGGATGCAATATACCAGAAACAGAACGGCTTTTAAAAAGGGGAATTTAATAGGTTGCTAGTTTACAGTTCTAAGGCCAAGAAAATGTCCCAATTAAAACAAGTCTATCCAGTGAAAGGTACCTTGGTTCAAGAAGGCCAATGAAGTTCATGGTTTCTCTCTCAAGTGGAAAGGCGCATGGTGAACACAGTCAGAGTTCCTCTCTCATCTGGAAAGACACATGGCAAACATGGCATCATCTGCTAGCTTCTTCCCCTGGCTTCCTGTTTCATGAGGCTCCCTGGAGGCATTTTCCTTCTTCATCTCCAAAGTGCTTGCTGATAGGCTCTCTGCTTCATGGTGCTGCGTCATTCTCTGCTCTCTCTGAATCGCCTTCATTCTCCAAAATGTTCCCTCTTTTATAGGACTCCAGAAACTTATCAAGACCCACCCAAATGGGTGGAGACACGTTGTCACCTAATCCAGTTTAACAACCACTCTTGATTAAATCACACCTCCAGGGAGGTGACCTGACTATAGCTTCAAACATACAGTATTGAATAGGGATTATTCTGCCTTTACAAAATGAGATTTTGATTAAAACATGGCTTTTCTAGGGGACATACATCCTTTCAAACAAGCACAGGATGTAAGGGCCCAAGATCTGTAGGGCAGACCACAAGCTTGCAGCTCCGATGAAGGTCCTGAACTGTTACTTATAACTTAATAAATCCCCTTTATAAAAGCCAAAAAAAAAAGATCAAGGACTTGGCCTATTGATTTGGGAGTCCCTAATGTTTGAGACAGTATCAGGGGTTTCCCTTGTGGTAAACCTTAATAGTTCCATATATATAATCACGTCGTTCAAGGGACTTTGCCAATACTTTTTTTTTGGCATGGGCAGGTATGGAGAACTGAATGCCAATACTTTGCAATTATCTGTTCAACATACTCTGGAATGTATCCAGGCATTACATTAAGTTACTCAGAATTGCAAGCTTTCATTAACATTCTGGGCTCCATATGTTTGAGAGACTGGCTGGCTGAAGCAGGAAGAGTGACTATCTCTTTTGAATCCCCCTTAAATACCTTCTGGTGATTAGATTAAGCATCACTCATTGCAGGAGACACTCCCCTTACAAATGCAATCAGTTGTGAATGCAGCCAATGTGATCAAGATTGAAGTCAATGAAATGTCTTCATAGCAACAGACAGGCCAGTGCTTGCCCGACCAGACAAGTGGGCACCACCACCTGGCCAAGTTGACTGCAGGATGTCATTTTGTCTTACTGCTGCATAATATTCCATTATGTCTGTATACCACATTTTGCTTATCCACTCTTCTGTTAATGGGTACTTAGATTGGTTCCATCTTTTGGCAATTGTGAATAATGCTACCATGAACATTGGTGTGAAAATGTCTGTTTGTGTCACTGCTTTCCGCTCTTCTGGGTATATACAGAATAGTGGTATCACTAGGTCGTAGAGCAATTCAATATCTAGTTTTCTAAGAAAACAACAAACTGTCTTCCATAGCAGCTGTAACATTATACATTCCCACCAGCAGTGCATAAATGTTCCAATTCTCCATATCCTCTTTAACATTTCTAGTTTCCTGTTTGTTTAATAGCAGCCATTCTTATAGGCATTAGATGGTGTCTCATTGTAGTCTTGATTTGCATTTTCCTTATAGCTAATTGAAAATGAGTATCTCTTCATGTGCTTTTTAGCCTCTGTATTTGCTCTTCAGAAAAATGTCTATTTATATCTTTAGGCTATTTTATAATAGGGTTGTTTGTTCTTTTGTTGTTCAGTTGCATGATTTCTTTGTGTATACAGGATATCAAACCTTTATCTTGTATGTGATTTCCAAATACTTTCCTCCATTGAGTTGGCTTCCTCTTCACCTTTTTGACAAAGTCTTTTGAGACACAGAAAAGCATTTGGTTTTGAGAAGTTCCCATTTATCTATTTTTTCTGCCATTGCTTATGTCTTTGGTATAAGGTTTAGGAAGCTGCCTCCCATTATTAGGTCTTGAATATGTTTCCTTATATTTTCTTCTAGGAATTTTATGATACTAATTCTTATATTTAGGCAATTGATCCACTTTGAGTTAATTTTTGTATAGGGTGTAAGGTAAGGGCCGTCCGTTTTCAGTCTTTTGGCTATTGATATCCAGTTTTCCCATGCCCATTTATTTATAAGACTATTCTGTCCCAGTCAGTGGATTTGGGGACTTTGTCAAAGATCAGTTGACCATCGATTTGGTGGGCTATTTCCATACTCTTGATTCAATTCCATTGGTCAACACTTATATCTTTGTGCCAGTACCATGCTGTTTTGACAACTGTGGCTTTATAATAAGCCTTAAAATCAGGATATGTTCATCCTCCCACTTCATTCTTCTTTTTCAGGATATTTTTAGCTATTTGAAGTCTCTTTCTCTTTCAAACAAATTTAATAACTAGCCTTTCCAAGTCTCCAAATGTTGTTGAAATTTTTATTGGCATTGTTTTCAATATGTAGAATTGACATCTTAACTATATTTAACCTTTCTATCTATGAACAGGGACTATCTTTCCACCTATTTAATTCTTTGACTTTTTTTCCCAATGCTATATAGTTTTCTGTGTACAGGTTTTTTTTTCCTGGTTAAGTTTATTCCTACATACTTAATTCTTTTAGTTGATATTTTGAATGCAATATTTTCCTTAATTGTCTTCTCAGTGAAGTCATTGCTTATGTATAGAAACATTACCAATTTTTTCAAATTAATCTTGTATCCTGTTACTTTGCTGAACTTATTCATTAGCTCAACAATCTTTGCCATAGATATGTTAGGATTTTCCAAGTATTATATCATGTCATTTGCAAATAATAAAAGTTTTACTTCTTCCTTTCCTATTTGGATGCCTTTTATTTTGTTTTTCCTGCCTGATTGCTCTAGCTAGAATGGCTTGAATAATAGTTGTGACAGAGGGCATCTTTGAATCATTCCCATCTTAGGTAGAAGGCTTTCAGTCTCTCACCATTGAGTATCATGCTGGCTATGGGTTTTGTCATATATGTCCTTTATCATATTGAGGAAGTTTCCTTCTATTCCTACTGTTTTAGCTTGTAAAAGCTTCCAGAATGTAATATACTTGAAATGGAATGGCTTTTAAAAAGGGAAATTTATTCAGTTGCAAGTTTACAGTTCTAAGGCCATGAAAATATCCAAATTAAGGCAAAACTATAAAAATGTCCAAACTAAGACATTCAGGGAAAGACACCTTGGTTCAAGAAGGCCAATGGTGTTCAAGGTTTCTCTATTAGCTGGAAAGGCACCTAGTGACATCTGTTAGCTTTCTCTGTAGGCTTCTTCAATAACTTCCCAAGGGGCATTTGTTTATGTATCTCCAAATGTCTCTGGCTGTGTGGACTCTAAAGCTTTTTCCAAAACGGTTCTTTCATAAAGGGCTCCAGTAAGTGACCGCCACCTTAAATGGGTAAAGACCACACATTTGAAACCATCTAATCAACAATTACTACCTACAATTGAGTGGATCACATCTCCATGGAAACAATCAAAAAGTTCCCACCCAGCAATATTGAGGATTAAATGACATGGCTCTTTTGGGGTACACAATAGTTTCAAACTGGCACATCCACCTTTTGAAGTGCTTTTATCAGAAAAGGATGCTGAATTTTGTCAAATGCTTTTTCAGCATCAATCAAGATGATCATGTGCTTTTTCCCTTTTGATTTGTTAATGTGCTGTATTACATTGATTTTCTTCTGTCAAACAACTCTTGCATTTCTGATGTAAACCCCACTTGGTCGTGGTATATAATTCTTTTAATATGATGTTGGATTTGAGTATTTTTCAATCTATATTCATTATGGAGATTAGCTTTTAGTTTTCCTTTCTTATAATATCTTTACCCAGTTCTCATATTAGAGTGATGTTAGCTTCATAAAATGCATTAGGTAGTGTTCCTTTTTCCTCAATTTTTTTGAAGGGCGTAAGCAGGATTGGTGTAAGTTCTTTTTGGAATTGCTTGATAAAATTCCCCTGCGAGGCCATCTGGCCATGGGTTTTCTTTGTGGGAAGACTTTTGATGACTGATTGAATCTCTTTACTTGTGATTGGTTTGTGGAGATCTTCTATTTCTTCTCAAGTCAGTGTGTCTTGCTTGTGTATTTCTAGGAATTTGCCCATTTCATCTAAGTTGTCTAGTTTGTTGGTGTAAATTTGTATTTCTTAATTATAAGGTTGAGTAACTTTTTATATGTATATTGACACTTATAGTCCTTTTTCTTTTAACTATCTGTTATATCCTTTTCTTTTGTTTGTTGTTTGTTTTTCTTTGGTTGTTTGTCAAAGACAACTTTGACAAGTATATGAAAATATCTTTCTTAATTTAAAACAATCTTAATTTCCATCAATTGGAAAGGAGTTTATAATTTATGGTGTATCCACACAACCAAATCCCAACATAAACTTTTACTATAGTGTCATAGTAAAAGACACTTCTATACACTGTGGTTTTGAAAGATGACCAAGATGTATTGATAAAAGAAAGAGAAAGTGGCAGATTATATGGATAATAGACTCTCCACCAAAGTACTCATTTATACACATACATTTTGTGAATCCATGGACAATAGAACCTTGGTGTGGCTTCTGGTGAATTCAAATGGTGTTATGTGAAGGGGTGACTTTTACTTTTTCACACAATGAACATGCATTACTTTTATAATAGTAAGTATTAATAGTAACTTTTAAAGATTGAATTTAAAAGTAACTTGTGCAAACCAAGCGTCCATCAACAAATGAATGGATAAATATTGTGTATAAACACACACACACACACACACACAATGTAACTTTATTCAGCCATATTAAAGAATGATGTTCTGACACATGCTACAACATGGATGAATCTTGACATCATGTTGAGTGAAATAATCCAGACACAAAAGGATAAATATTGTATGATTTCACTTACATGAAATGCCTAGAGAAACAAATACATAGAGACAGAGAATGGATTATAGGTTACCAGGAAATTGTCAATTGATGGGTACAGAGTTTCTGTTCGAAATGATTAAAAACATTTTGGCAATGGATGGTGGTATTGGTAGAACAATACTGTGAATGTAATTAAAATCACTGAATTGTATACATGGTGGGGGTGAAGATGAGAAATTTTATGTTGTGTATATATATATTACCACTATAAATTTTCTTTTTAAAAAAGACCCCACAGAACAATAAAACACAAAAAGTGAATCTTAATGTAAGCTATAGACTTTATTTACTGATAATACATTAACATTAGTTCATCAATTGAAACAAATATACCATACTAAAGTAAGATGTTAATAATTGTGGAAACTGTGTGTGGAGGAGGTCTATGGGAACTCTGTACTTTCTGTGCAATTTTTCTGCATTAAAATGGCACTAAAGTAAATTTTATTACTTAAAAAATGTAATTTGCTTTTCAGATGACACAATAACAGGTAAATCAGTTTCTATATTCTATACCATGCTTCTTCTGAGCAGAAATGCTAACACATAGCATATGGAAGTTTCCAAAGGCAGACTTTGATGGCCTCCTTGCTTTCAGTCAAACAAAGGGAAATCTTTGTGAGAGATGGAGAAGAGCCCTGGGAAGTAAGTGAGCAACTAAGAAAATATTTAAGGATGCAGCATCATAAGTGATGAAGTCATAGGCTGCTTTCTCTCACCAATGATGATAATACAAGCTCTCATTCATAAAGCTGAGGCATTTTAGGAACTGCATTTCTAATACTGAAGGCACGGTAACTTTCTTGCAAAAAAGAGTAAAGGGATAGGGCAGGACAGGGGAAATTCTCCAAGAAAGAAGAAATGAGGATAGTGCTGGAAGTAGAGGTGAATTAATGATGGGCTGATGATTCAGCAGCAAATCACTCTGGGGGATTGTCCCACCCACCACCACAGGCTGATCTCTTTGCAAGATACCCAAGGGGCAAGAGAACTACTTGTGTTCCTCAGGAGGTAATGGATTAAAATCCAACACTTCACAAACTTTGCTTCTGAAGAATTCCTAACATCAGCAGATGGGGATAATCATCCTACAAATTGAGGGTAGTATTTGAAATCTCATATTTTCTTAAAAATCCATGTGAATTTTTAATTCTGTTTAATTCATCTGTGTTGATTATAATAGAAAAATAGTTTTTATTCTCATATTTTCAATTAAACCTGTTGACTTTGAAAATGAGCTGTGTGCATATCCTGGAGCAGGAATAATACTTACTGGAAAGAACAGGGGCTTTTGACCAAGCATATCTGGCTTTGATCTGGTTGCCAGGTGTCTTTGGTCATGTTATTTAGTCTCTGAACTACAACTTCTTTATCTATATCTTTATCAATATCACTGGGACATTGTGAGAATTAAGTGGAAAATTTTTTTTAAGAAATGTATTTCAGTACTGTGGTAGTTAGGTTCAGGTGTCAACTTTGCCAGGTGGAGGTGCATAGTTCTGTTGCCATGGATATGAGCCAACGGCATGTGACGCTCATCTGTTGCTGATTACATCTGCGGTCCGCTAGGAGGAGTATCTGCTGCAGTGAATGATGTTTGATTTAATTGGCCGGATGCTTAAATGAGAGAGCTCAACACAGCTCAGCCCAAGCAGCTCAGCATACCTCATCTCAGCAGCCACAGCTCAGTCCAGGCCTTTGGAGATACAGAAAGGAATCACCCTGGGGAAAGCTGTTGGAACCCAGAAGCCTGGAGAAAAGACCAGCAGAGATTGCCCTGTGCCTTCCCAAGTAAGAGAGAACCTCAGATGAAAGTTAGTTGCCTTTCCTCTGAAGAACTATACGTTTTTAACTAAATAAATACCCTTTTGTTAAAAGCCAACCCATCTCTGGTGTGTTGCATTCTGGCAGCTTTGGCAGACTAGAACAAGTACCTTTCATATGATGGGGGTGTTCATTTAAATGCTAATTTCTCCCTTTAAAACTATTTTAAAATTTGACAGTCATAGTATATATTGAGTCATTTGTCAGTTAAAATTAGCTCCATTTGCATACTTAATAAAATAACAGTGGCTTAAACAAGACAAGAGTAATTTTTCTCTCACATAAGAGAACCCTGGAAATTTTAGTCCAGGACTATATGGACCAAAGAACCCCAGATTTCATTTGTCTTTCTAGTCTCCCATCTTTAGCACTTGGCTTTCATGCTTAAGGTTGCCTTGTGGTCCATCATACTGGCTGCAGTTACAGCAACCGAATCTATGTTCCAGACAGAATAAAGGAATGTAGGGGCTGGGGGTGGAGCAGAGAGGGTAAAAGGTGGGGCCTCCCAGAGGCATGATCTTCCTTTAAAAAGGATTCCTGAAGTGCCACCAGTGGTCAACCAGTATTTAGGGAGACTCAGATGTAAAATAGCTTGGTAAAGTACTGTCCTGTCAGTAAGGATGAAGGAGAGAATCAGTACTGAGGAAATTGACTCAGTAATTGATTCACTGAGAATTGATACCATGATTGGTAAGCAGTCTCTGCCATAACTAACAACCATGATATACTAATAGCTGACACTTAATGAATGGTTACTATTAAAGTAAGTGCTATGTCCCAATGATGCAGGTACTGTCTCCATTGTAGAGATGAAATAACAGAGGCTTCATGAGGTTAAGTTACTAAGTAGCATAGCAAGGATATGAACCAAGGGAGGGGTAACAGCAGAGACTGTTCTCTTAAGGGAGCTGCCTTCCAGTGCCAGGGTTGGGACTGGGGACTCTCATATAATTTTTAAATGTTTCTAAACCTCAACAAGAAAATTTGAACTTTAAAAAATGAATCACTCAATTATGGGATTGAATTACTGACACCAGTCTGCTGCATGTTTGGAGATGTGGGTTTTGCTACAGCTGGCATTTCAGTCACTAAAAGCTACTCAAATATAGTCTAAAGCATTTATGTCATTGATATTTTCCTCTAAAGGGAAGAACTTCCTTTTGGCTTGGAGGCAAGTTAGGTATATTTATTCAATAACTCCTTCTTTCATTCATTATACCTTAAAGTGTTTTTATAGTGTCATTGTGTGGTAGAACTATGTTCTATTGAAGACCTGAGAAATACAAATATAAACACAAATGGTCCCTACCTTCAAGGCTCACAGTTAGAGCAGTGGATTTTAAGAATTTTGACCACAACTCAAGTACGAAATACTTTGCAATCCAGTTCCCAAATACACATACCAAACATATACACATGACACAAAATTTTGTAAGACAATATTTACTGTATGCCATGCCCTCTGATATTTTCCATTTATTCTTCTATTCTAGTCTATTCTTTTTTTTTTAATGTTGAATGCTCCAATGAGAATGATTTCAAAACACTAAAGGCATGCGAATGGTAATTTGAAAAACACTAGTCTATAGGAAAAGAAAGACAATCAGGTTGATAAATTCAATATAATCTGGTATACTTTAAGAGCCCAATGAACAAAAAACTCTTGGAACATAAAGAAGAAAGAGACTAACTTTTCCTGTGAGGATATTAAGGTAAGCAACACAAGAGTGAACTGTGAACGGGTCTTGACGGATGGAAAGGAAATTGGCAGGTAGAAAATGGAAGGAAGGACATTCCAGACAAGGTAGTGGACTCTGAACTGGCATGAAGATGTTAGAGGAAATGGTAAAAAGCCAAGCTAGTGGGAGCTTTGCATTGCAGGAAGTCAGAGGAAACTTCTAGGTTAGACTCCTCAGGCAAAGTACAACCATTCCACAGAACATCTTAAGATAACCTGGAGACCTCTGAGAGTTCAGAAGCAGCTGATTCACACTTACTGGAATGCTTTTCACATCCAGCATCAACAGGCACTCATTATAGCTTGGGACCAGTCTCTATGTGCTAAGATAACAAAGAAGAGAAGGACTTGGTCTTTGCCTTGAGAAGTCAGTTTAAAGAAGATGCCAGGCAAATAATTTTGATATTGGGGATTAGTTCTATAATAGAGGCATATCCACAGTGTGGTAGGTGCACAGAAGAAAAAGCATATGGACTCTCCTAGTGAGAGATGGGGAAAGAGTCGCAGGACCAAGTGTTGAAACATAAGCTTCTTTTAAGAGTCCCTGAGGTGGAGTATTAACCTTCATTTTCCATGCCTTCCACCACAGAAGATCTTCTCCTGTACATAAGTGCTAATAAAATTTATGTCTTACTTCATGCCTGACATGTTCGTTAGCCTTCAGGCTGCCCCAACCCAAGCCCTCCAAGAGCTGGGTTGGGACAATTGGTGAGCCAGCCAGGAGACCAGGGAGTCACTCTCCATAATGGGCATGAGTTCTTGGAATGGGGGAAATCCCATGTTGGCCTCTATCTTCCATGTGGGGAGTTGTGGCTGCCCTCCTAGATGAAGCAGGACTGCCATGGTAGTATGGGGACACCCTGAAAACCCTGGCAGTGTTGCTAACTATTTTGTAACAGATGGCAGGACATCTAAATTTGAGTAAAAAAAAAAAACAACCCACAAAATATCAGCAGCCATAGTATGGCCCCTGTTAGGAGGTTTGCAAATGATTACCAAGGCAGAACAAACAGCAAAAGCTACCACTTGCCATTTATAGGAAGAAACCTAGAAAGAGACACACACCTTGCCCAGGCAGAAATGAAATACTCTCTGACTTGTTGCCTGCACCAAGTAGAAGTTCAGTTAGAGACACTGGTATGCAGATATGCCCAAGACAGAGGCTATGAGTTGCCTTAGGGTCATGTCCAGAGGATTTTAGCTACTCTGGGATGGGACCCCAAAGCACGGGACCCCATAGCCTTCTCTTTGGAAGAGGAAGGAGAGGAGGAATAGGGGGTAGGGAATACTGCCTCAAGTGTAGAGTGACCAAAGTAGTCTTAAAGGGGCAGGCAAAATGGTCCCCTGTAAAATTGCTCCCACCTTGGAGGATCATGGCTACAAAACAATATAAACTTCTGGGAGGGCACCAAGGAATCTTAGCCACTATCAAAAACTTGGAGCAGGTGGGGATAATAATACCCACCCCTAGCCATTTCAGTAGCCCTATATAGCCAGTACAAAAGCCTGATGGAATGTGGTGCGTGACAGTAGATTATTGGGATTATTGGGAGTAAAGTAACAACACCATTGTATGCTGCAGTCCCAAACATTGCTGGTCTATTACAAGAAACTCGTACCCAATTGTGTCAATATCATTTTGTATTGGATCTTCTAATGCTTTCTTCAGTGTCTCCCTAGAAAAGTCAAGCCAACCTGCATTCAATTTCAAATGGGAAAGTCAATAATGGACTTTTACTTGCTTCCACAAGGCTATGTACATATCCCAACAATCTGCCATGTTCTCATGGCAAAGAATTTGGCTTAGTGGAAAAGCCCCACATGTATAACTCTATTTCATTACATTGATGATGTCATGTTAACCGGTAACTCTTTTTCGGAATTAAAAGAAACCTCAGGCTCATTGCTATCTCACCTTGAGATTTAGGGATGGTTGTCAATTATCCCACCTGCACAGCTGTGGCAGTACAACCCAGTGTTGGCACTACATGGTGGGAGACTAGCCCTATGCAAAGTAGTCAATGGGCTGCATTAAGAGTGCTATGGATAGTAATAATGCATGAGCCAGGAGACACATTAACTGTACTGACAGCTGGGCTGTTTACAAAGGCCTTCCAACCTGGATGGCAACCTGGAAGCAGGAAAAGTGGACAGTCATAGTTCACCCTCTCTGGGAACAAGTATTGTGGAAAGACATCTGGGATGCCAGTGGACAATGAGAAGTATCTATTCCTGCCCACACTCAGATGCACTCACTCAATTTCAAGAAGCACAGCTGAAACCAGGGAAGTGGCAGAATGGCTTCATCAGAAAAGCAGACACCAAGGGTATCAAAAGCTATGGCATTTGGCCCAGCAGTTCCAGCTGTTGATCATGTACCAGCAGCTAGTGGACATCACTAGAGAGTGTCTTTCATGCTCCCTTTGTTGATCCTGATGGGACACATCAGCCAGTCACATATTTCAATGACCTGGTGGCAAGTGGACTACATCAGTCACCTTCTGTCTTGTAGGGGAAGAGGAGCTTTTACTGCCATGGGCAGGGCTACAGGAGTACTTACAAAGTTTCCTGTAGTCAAGTGCTTATTTGCACAAGTTACTTGAAAATAGGACTTTATGTAGTCTTTATTATTAATAGTCACAATTACAGCAACTAAACCCTTTACATGATTTATGTAAGGATTTTTTAGTCCTCAAAACAATCCTATTAGTTTGGTCTTGTCCTTGTCCTTCAGGTGAGGAAACTTGCTCTTGTGGTGATTAAGACATTTGTTCAAGTCCACAGACAATGGATGGAACCAGGATGCAAGTTCACACTTTACTTTCAGCTAAGTTAAGAAACTACACTGGGGGAAACTCCAGATCATTTGAAAGAAGAGAAAACACAAATGGGCTAGGAAAAAGCAGAAGATGTGATATGGGCCTAAAAGGCTAACAATCCGAATAAAAGCAAATTCCTCACTTGCTACTTTTCCTGTGCAGGGGAGCCAAGTGAGCAGAGAAATCTTTTCTATAGAGCAGTGTGGGATAAGAAGCAGAAAATTCTGACTAAACCTTGAGAGCTCACAACTTTTCCTGATTTTTCTTTTTTGCTGGAAAATTTTCCGTTATCACCACAGATACTGTAGGCAGGTCCTGGAAGATATTTTTTAAAATGACAGATTGAAATTTAAACTTATAATTCACCATGGAAGGAGCCAAGGTTGACTATTACTACCAGCCCCTATCTTCCTCTGACTTTGCAGCTCAAATCACTGAGAACTGTTACATGAAGCTCTTCCCCTTTCAGTAATTTAAGCATATCTTGACCATAAAAAAAAATACAATAGCAACCTCAGCTCACCAGCCAGAGTCACTATCAAGTATGACAAAGATGAGCTTCCTACATTTCCCCTAAATTGATGCTCTTTTTCCCCTACCTCCAAATAGTGTGGTTCCAGTCTAGTTTGAAGGTTAACCTCTGACTTACTTTTCCTTCTCAAGCTCAGTCCTTTGGTACAACTTTCTCTGACTCCAAATTACTTGGTGGAGACTTGACTTTCTTTTCCACCTCTTCCAGCCACCATACTCAGTACTTTGCTAGCCTACAGTAGTTCTGCCTGCGTAGAGTCACTGTATGAGTGGTATTCCTTTTAGGATGCTGTGCTAGTTTGAAACTATTATGTACCCCAGAAAAGTCATGCTCATTTTCCTTATCCAATCTTGTGGAGGCAGACTCAACATTTCAGGGTGGGACTTTTTTGATTAGGTTGTTTCCATGGAGATGTGACCCACCCAAGTGTGGGTAGGACCTTTTGATTTGGTGGTTTCCATGGAGATGTATCTCTGCCCATTCAATATGGATCTTCATCTGCTTACTGGAGCCCAAACCATTTCAAAAATGCTCAGTGCCAACACAGACAGAGACCTTTGGAGTTGCAGAAAGAAAACACTTCCAGGGAACTTGTTTGAAACCAGAAGCCAAAGGACCAGCAGATGCCAGCCAAATTACTTCCTAGATTCGCCTTTCTTGAGTCAAGGTATCTTTCTCTGGATGCCTTAGTTTGGACATTTTTATGCCCTTAGAACTGTAAACTTGTAACTTAATAAATCCCCTTTATAAAAGCCAATCCATTTCTGGTATATTGCATTTTAAGTTTTAGCAAACTAAAACAAATATCCACAGGGACCAACACCTCTCAAGAAGCTCTCTTATCCTACCATGTACTGATGCTCTGTCAATGCCTGACTTTTCTTTTTCTAACATTACTAATGACAGTAACTTATATTTATTGAGAGATTAGGATATGGTAGGTACTCTGTTAAAAATGTTTGTATGTATTAACTCATGTTATCCGGAGAAAAATTACAGGAGTTAGGAAGTATTAACCTCTTTTTTGCAGATAAGAAAAGTAAAGCACAAAGAGGTTGGGTAACTTGGTCAAACTCTCACAGCTACAAATAGTGGAATAGAAGTAATTTAAACACATTAAGTTCCAGTTTTCTTACTTATAAAAGTAGATGGCAAAAGTTAGTTGTGGAGATAACATTGAAAGAGACAAGTCTGGCAAACACACCAGCAACAGGATTTGATTTACATAAAGTTATGGAATTTCCATAGGCTGTGGGTTCTTGATCTGGGTGAACATTTCCCTGTGCCCTGTTAGTTAGGTCTTCATGGCATTTGCTCAGTTTTCACAAGTGATTTGGATTGTCAGACTTTGTATAGGAGTCATGCCACTGGAGACCTTGGACTTGAGTGTGGAGAATTTGGGTAAGTATTTGGTACTGTCCTTGAAGAGCAAAGCCCTGGCTTGCAGCTTAGCATTTGGACTCTTCTCCACATGGTTCAAACCAACCCCCACACCCCACATCTCCACAAACCAAATGGATCACACTCCTTAAACATGCCTGGACTTGCCTGTGCCCACACCCATTCTCTGCAATCCCCAGCTAGAATGCCTCCTTCAGACCAGTGACTTCCTCCAGGATCCCAGCAGAAACAATCTGTGAAACTTTGTGACCAAGGCTCAGGCCAGTCTGATCCATCCCTCATTCCCATGGCCATGAGGCTAGGTGTGTGCCTGCTTCCTATACGAGACTGGTGGCTGTGGTCATATAGATATCCTTCTCTCCCCACCAACCATAAGGCCTTGAAAAGAGGAAGCAATGAGAATCTTGTTGGATTGAAGGCCACACTTAGGTCAAGATATAGAAATGTTACCACCTTCTGTGGTAACATAGTGACGGAAAGCTATGTTTTTTTTTAGCCAAACTAAGTGTTCTTTAACATGTAATCCTGCAAGTCTGCCTCCCCACATAGAGAGTAGAGCCATTACTGGTTTTGATAGGTTGAATTATGTACCCCAATTTAGACATATTCTTAATCCTAGCCCAGATCTCTGTGGGTGTAAATTCATTGTAAATGGGATCTCTTGAAGATGTTACTTTTAGTTATGGTATGGTTCAATTGAATGAGAACGGGTCTTAATCCATATTACTAGGGGCCTTATAAAGGAAGACCACAAGAAGGAGCCAGAAGAGAAAGAAGACATCACCCTGTGATGAGAAAGTTAAGGACAGCAGGCCACAACCAGGACCAGAACACTATAGTCTTCTGGGAGAAAACAAACTTTGTTGATATCTGGATTTTTTTACTTCTAGGCTCAAATACAGGAGCCAATAAATTCCCATTGTTTAAGCCAACTTATTGTGTGGCATTTGTAATAACTGCTCTGACAAACTAAGACATTGGGTAAAGTTTGTTCAATAAAATCTTTCTTTATTTTTGATCTTTTTTTTTCTAAGGGACTGAAATAATCTTCAGTCTTCATCACTGAGCCCAGGCAGGCTACACCTGACTTTTAATCTCCTTGTTTTTGAAACCAGAATTAAATTGGTCCATTGTTTTGATAGTCTTACCCTAATGATTAGTTTTCTCCTTAGTGTCTCTTTTGTGCTACCTCCCTGATTTTTGTTCCCTGGATCTCCCAAAGGCATCAGTGCTAATCTCTCTTTATTATTGTTTCTCATTCTCATGCTTATTAAATGTGAATGAATGAGACGAGGGAGTGGGGTAGAAGGCATGGCCTTAAATGTCAATAAATATATTTTGAATTTACACTATATTTTAAACATTGCGCTAAGATCTATGTGATGTGGAAATGATCATAACTTACCCCTGCCCGTATTATGCGTACATACTGGCTTTTGTGTGAGGAAGACATGGATAAAGCTAATTCTAAGACAAGATGAAATGAAAAGCAATGTGGTTCAGAAATGAAAATCAAGGAATGTCTGTGGCCACCAAGATGGCTTTTTGGAAAAGGAAGAAGTTGAGCTAAAACTGTGAAGGAGTAATATTTATACAGGCAGAGAAAGATATTCTAGGCTTTGAGAATGAAAAAGGTAATTATACGGTATACTATGTTTAGAGTTTAAGAATTTCTGTGTGGCTGCAAGTAAAGACTCTTGGAAAATTTGAAAGAGACATCCGGAAAGTTAGCTTCATGCTTGGTCTTAAACATCATGGAAGGACTCTGAAATTTGTTTTATAGGAGAGTCACTCTCAGATTTTGAGCAGAGGATATATACAATGCTTTCTTTATCATTTTCTAAGGCCTTCCCACTCTCTGGTCACAGGTTTAGGAAAGTGACCCAAGGGCAGTAATGAGGGAGGGAGACTGGAGCAGGGGAATCAGTTAACAAGACTACCTCAATGATCAAAGTGAGAAGGTGAGGAGTTTCTACTTAAGCAAAGGCGATGAGAAGGTACAATTACAACTACACTGAGCAAAGGAATGAGTCCCTATAAATCACAGCCTGGTTTAGCTGATGTGGTAATTATAGTTGCAAAACATTTTCCATTGCAGCCCTCAATGAGTACTTTGGTACTCATACTTATTTTTCCTGGTCCCAGTTTTTGAAGGATAATCTCAGATCAGAAGCACTTTTTGGTAATAATTTTTGAAAAATTCCATGTGCACCTCATCAATAAGAATCAAAAAAGCATTTGTATTAGAAAAGAAAGGAAGGAGAATGATTATTTGTTTAAATATCAAATATCTGAATGGAATATTTTAATATATTAGCCTTAAGTGGTACAAAATGTGAAGTAATATTGGTCATTCCAACCAATAATTTAAAGCAAACAACAATTTAATTCTTTGGGAATTTTTTTTGTTGTTTGGGGTATTTGTTTGTTTCACTCAATAAGCCTGTGAAATGACCAGCCGGTTTATGATGACTTTTCCATTCCCAGAGAAGGAACCTGCAACAAGTCTTGAGGTGAGGGTACCAGGAAAGGAATAGCTTCATAAACTGAAGCTGCCATGAGTCGTAAATCTGGAGATTAACTTGGATAGAATGGATAAAAGAGAAATCCTTTGGGAACAGACACTTTTTAATCTGGGGGGTGGGGGGTGGTGCGGCAGGATCTTTTAGAGATCATTGGCTCCAACCTCCTCATTTTAGAAATGGTAGGGTTTGTGACAGTTTAAAGCTGTACATACACCAGAAAAGATCATGTGCTTAAAGCTAATCCATTCCTGCGGGTGTAGACCCATTGAAAGTAGGATCTCTTGGTGAGTAGGACCTTAGGTTGAGCTGTTACCCACCTCATTCATGCTGAATTGTAATCCTCTTACTAAGAGTTCTTAATAAGAGGATAAAAGACAGAGAAAAGACACAGAAAATAGCTTCAGGGAAGCTCAGAGAGAAAAAGCCAGAAAAGCTGCGAGAGAACACACAGAAAACAGAAAGGAAGCCACTGAAGCCAGAGCTGGAAGCAACAACACCTGAGTGAGAAGGGAGAAACCAGCAAATGTCATCACGTGCCTAGCCATGTGACAGAGGAGCTGAGGATCGCTGGTAGCCAGTCTTCAGGGAAGATACATCCCCTGCTGATGGCTCAAGTTGGACATTTGCACAGCCTTAGAACTGTAACCTTGCAAGTTAATAAACACATTGTAAAAACCAACCCATTTCTGGTATATTGCATTTTGTCATATTTAGCAAATTAAAACAGAGTCCAAAGAGATTTGCACAAAGTCCCTCATTAGTTTCTGGTAAAATCAGAACTGGAGTTCAGAATTTATTATTTTCAGATCATGTCATTCTGTGTTTATGATCCTCCATTGCTCCACACCCTGCCTGAGGTTTCAGAGCCCAAACCAGCAGGATATTGGGACCAGTCACCAACTGTGACAAACAGTTGGCAGCAAGCAGGGAGTAGAGCTGTGGATCCTTGGAATGACAAAAAAAAATAGTGAGATTCCTCAAATAAATCCAGCTTTTAAAATCCCTCTCACAAAGTTCCTCTTTCTCCACTTTCATATCCTATCCCCCAACCCCAATCTATTCCTTTATGACTTCCTGTGTCCTTCAGGGTTGGCCTGATTTTTCATGTCTATTTTTTCCTTCACCTAAAGAAAAAGATTGAAGGGTTGGAGGAAGAAGCAACTGTTAATCTGTTAATTACCTCTGTCCTTCCATTCTTTCTTCTACTACCCTCATGCCCATATCTCACCAAAATAGGTCAGTATCTGATTTGTTCCTATTCAGGAGTGACAGCTTGGTTGGAAATTTCTAGAGCCCTTCCCACACTGATGGAAATCTAGAGTTCTAGGCTTTTGGGGGGAAATTCTAGGCATTGGCTTTTTTTTTAACAGTTTGGAGACTGTCTTCCTAGTTGATGTAAGCAAAAACAAGAAAATGATGAATAGACATAATCTTTTCTTGTGGCTGTATCATAACTTCCCCAGCCACAAATCACTGTGTACAGAAGGCCTCAGAGAATAAAAGTGAAAACCATAAGATCATATTTACTCCTTCTTCATTCAAACATGATCTTCAACCAATTTGAGGTACAGAAATGAATAACTTTCTAGAGTGGATAGCATGTAGACTATTTATAAAAAACAACAACAGATAATCCAGAGACGGTGAAGAATGGGAAAGAATGATATAGAAGGCTGTCTACACCAGCAACCTGACAAATCAAAGATCTTTCCCATAGCAACAACTGGGTTTCCATTAATACAATTCAAAGCAGTGTACCATTCTTTATTATTTATAGGTTATTGGATATGATTATACTTTATAACCTTTTGCTATTCCTTCCATGGTGTGGCTTGATCTTGCTCCATCATTTTCCCTTTTCATTATCTTTGCAAAATCATGAATTTACCAGCAGTTCAAACATTATAATTATTGCATTTTGCCCACTTGATAATATAATCAATATAATTTTATCCCAAACAAGATCTCATTTTATCAGTCTGCTAGAGAGAAAAATTAACATAGAGATAGAGCAGTGTGAAAAAGTCTTCTTTTCAGTTGGCACTGACATTTTATTTAGGAGGGTAATAGTCTTAGTTTAAGAAAATACTCTGATAAATATTTGAGGAAGGAAGCTAAAAGTCTTTGGACATGGCTTGCTAAGAGAAAAGGGATCAAAAGACATAACTAAACTGACTTTGAAAATAAATTAATAGGGAGGAGAGCAGAAGGAATCATCAAACAAAATTACAAAAAATCTGGAATGAAGATGGTAAATTTTTAAAAATAAGTCAGGGGATTTTTTTAAATAAGTTTTTTATTGCTTGATAGAAAAAAGTCCCCCTAACTGCCACCCTCCTCTCCCAATAAAAGTATAAGCAGAATTGTCTATAAATCTAAAGACCTTGCTTGAGTAGATGTGTTGGAAGGGACTCATGAGGCATGGTCTATGGGAATGGAAAAGGTGGGCAGGAAGTGAAACCAAGGTCTGGATTGATAAACAGGGAATAAAGACACCAGATTTGGGACAGCAAGTCAGCGTAAAAACTGAATCCATCTCATATAAATGAAGCTTGGAACCTGAGATGATCGTAAAAATATAAATCCTTCACCAAAACTCAGGAATTTGCAGAAATCCTGGGAGGAGATTAGAGTTTCTCCAGTATACAGAATGGGTGTTTGAGCTAACTGTTCTCAATGGCTTCTATCATGCCTTCTTTTGAACACTCCAGTCTGACCATGTGCCTTCCATTTGTCTTTAGCATGCTTACTTCCTAGAAAAAGGAAATGCATGTGTTACTTGGCCAATTTTTCTCAATGAATTCCTGTAAACTTCACAAAAAGCCCAGTCTCCTTGGCAGAGTCTAAAGGATCCCAATGTCCTCTCCTTTATCTACTTCACTATCATAATCTCCTACCACTCTTACTCTTAGCATTGAACTTCCCCTCACGCTCCACGCTGCTTCAAGACCTTTGAGATTTTTCTCATGCTGGTCCTGAACTGCCTTCCCACCTTTCTTTACCCAGATAACACTTGCTCATTCTTTAGGATTCAGCTTTGGAGTTTTTTCTTCTAGGATATTCTAAGTGTCCTTTTTATTATCACAGCCTCCACTGGATGCTTTTATTTTAACTGGTTTTCAAGTGTTTGCTGTTCCCAATGATATAAGGATGGATATGATGTCCTATTAATGTTGGTATTTATAGTAAACCTAGCACTGTGCCTGACATAGTTATCACTGAAATGCTTTTAAAATGAATTGAATTCAACTAAACAGAGGTTTGAGGGAATCTGGCCACCAAAAGGATCAGGGATTGCACCAGTTCAGGTCCTCTGGGAAACAGATGCCAGGAAGAAGGTAAAAGTGCAAGAGATTTAATGGGGTCAATGCATGTGAAAGATATGTAAAAAGGAGCAGAAGCTAGCCATGAAGTCTTCAGATCATGATGCAGGTCTGTCTGTTGTCACAATAGGGAGGGAAGGAAGATTGAGTAGGAAGAGCCTCTGACTAAAGCACAGCTCTGAGAAAATCTCAGCAACCCAACAGGGAGCTCCAGAGCAAATTTCCCAATAGAGGATTTCCACATTGCACAGAAATGATAGAGCTGTTAGGGATAGCATGCCCTTGGTTTGAACGCTGCAGTGGATCCCACAGGCGCTGCAGCTGGAGTTTGTCAACTGCCTGCTTTCCATTCGGTAGGTTCTCTCTTGAAGGGAGAGGTGAGATACCCTCTGCCATGGCTGCCGCAGGTTCTTAGGAGAAAACAAAACTGCTATGCAGTTTACTCTTTAACCAAAGGCAAGTCCTCATATTGTAATCCCATTATTTATTAGGAAATACTGTGGCTCTCCAAGATTTCAGAATAATGCCCTTGAAAGTTGCATATATAAATATGCTCCTTAGCCAAATATAAATGGTTTGAATTCATCTGTTTCGAATTATGAGCTCAACCTCTTTAAATAGAACATTAAAAGTGAACTGTTTGCCACTCAACTGCCAGCCAAAATTTCCCCACCCACACTGCTCTGAAATCTACCCATTTATCTATTTCTTCTTTAATTTTTATGTGTGGGAACTTCTTTTGGGTGTTCTCTTCCTAACAAGGGAAATGCATGAATTTTCTTGAAGATTTTCAAAGTTGAATATTTATGAGAATATGTCAATGCAAAAAAAAAGTATTATTGCCAAGATTTAAGCTAGAAATAATGATACTATTTCTATTAAATACATAATATCTCTAAACAAGGAGAAAAGAAGTCATGTAGCTCAGGGGTAATTTATTTTTCAAGGAAAGCACATGGATTGTGCATGCAATCAGAGATAATGAGAAAACAGCGAAGCTACATTTCATTTCTTTTAGAAATTTTTACATTTCTGCTTTTCTTCCAGCCTCGTTAAAAATGGATATGCTCTATGACACATGCCTCCCTTCAAGCATTTTCTTGTTAAGTATTTCAAGGGCTGTCATGGAAACAGCTGAGAACAATTCATTGTAAAGATCTGGAGTTAATGATCAGGTTAAAATCCATTGCCCTGGAACCTCATGAAGGTATTTTCCAATTGTGCTACCATCTTTTATAAATAGCCTTTAAATAGACTCATGTTGTTGAAATGGTTATATAACACAAGATTCTAGATCATTTTACGTATTCAACAAATTATTAAATTAATTTAGCCCCACTTGTATTAACCAATCTCAAATTGCACATTAAAAAGTAATTTTCAGGAATAAATTTCACAAAGTAATGAGAAAAAATAGGCATGCGCTTTTATTCAAGTTAGTAGTGTGCCAGCCTTCCCTCCTGTTTTTTTTTTTTTTTTTGTAATTTAACACTTGTAAGAAAATGGTGTTCTTCATTAAAATGAAATATATCCCCCAGGTAATTATTAATAATTATATGAAAATTGTATTTATTGAGCTTCTTTTCCAAATTTGGTTCTCTTCGAATGTTTTCCATCTCAGCAAATGACATCTCCATCCAAGTTCTTGGAAATCTGGAATTACCAAATCATGGTAATTTTGTCTACAACATAGATTTTATATCCACATTCTCTTCTCAATCTTCACTACTGTAGTAGTTAGATTAAGTTATTAACTTGGCCAGGTGAAGGCACCTAGTTCTATTGCTGTGGACAGGAGCCAATGGTATGTGGACCTCATCTGTTGCTTATTACATCTGCAGTCAGCTAGGAGGCATGCCTGCTGCAATGAATGCCCATATCTCCAGCATCATTTCTTACCTCTCCTCATAACCACCTGTTACAGTACCTGGAAATAACATGCCCCCACCCTTAAATCTTTGCCTGTCCTGCTTTTATTGCTTGAGATATCCTTCTCTCTTTCTTCTCTATACCACTGTTACTTATCATTTAGGCCTCAACTTATGTTTCAAAAAAAAAAATCTTCCCTGGCATAGATTGCTTCATTGACCCCAATTATTCTCTCCTCCCTGTGCCCAAGTCCTTTTTCTGCCCTCATCATAGCCAGAGAGTGTTTCCCTGCCTTTTGAGTTGGCTACGGGACTTGTTTTTGGGTAATATCACATAGATAGAAGTGTCAATGTGTCAGCTCTGAGCCTAGGTCTTAAGAGACATCAATGGGTTTCTGCTTGCCCTCTAGTACCTCCAACAGTTTCAAGAGGAGAAAATGCATTGTCTGGCCCACTGGACAAGAAGGATGAAAGACATGTATAGCAGAGCTACTCCAGTAGACCCCAGCCTAGCTCACCCAACCTCAGCTGACTAGCAGACACAAGTAAGACCTCTGCTAAGATTAGCAAAGGCAACCTGCTGAGCTCACTCAAGGTCAGTAGATGCCCAGTTGACCAGCAGCCATGTGAGATAATAAATGATTGTTCTTACAAGACACTGAGTTTAGGGGTGAATTGCTTCATAGCAATAGCTAACTGATACATCCAATCTCATAAAATAAAGTAAGTCCCTGTGCTTGTTTAAAAGGATGTATGTACCCTAGAAAAGCCATGTTTTAATCCTAATCCTATTTTGTAAAGGCAGCCATTTCTTCTAATCCCTATTCAGTACTGTATATTTGAAACTGTAATTAGATCATCTCCCTGGAGTTGTGACTCAATGAAGAGTGGTTGTTAAACTGGATTAGGTGGGGATGTGTCTCCACCCATTTGGGTGGGTCTTAATTGGTTTACTAGAATCCTATGAAAGAGAACACCAAGAGAGAAAGCCAGGAAATTCAGAGAGAGCACAGAATGCTGCAGCACCATGAAGCAGAGAATCTACCAGGCAGTGCTTTGGAGATGAAGAAGGAAAATACCTCCTGGGGAACTTCATGAAACAGGAAGCCAGGAGAGAAAGCTAGTAGATGACACCTTGTTCGCCATAAGCCCTTCCAGCCAAGAGAGAAACCGTGACTGTGTTCACCATGTGCCTTCTCGCTCGAGAGAGAAACCCTGACCTTGATTGGCCTTCTTGAATCAAGGTATCTTTCCCTGGATGCTTTTGATTGGACATTTCTATATACTTGTTTTAATTGAGACATTTTCCTGGCCTTAGAACTGTAAACAAGCAATTTATGAAATTCCCCCTTTTAAAAGCCATTCCATTTCTGATATATTGCATTCTGGCAGCTAGCAAACTACAACAGTTCCCAGTTTTGTTCTTATAACAACTTACATCTTGCTTTCATAACATCCAGCACACTTTCCGATTATGCATTTATTCATGTAGGTGATCATTGAATTAGTATCTATCTTCTTCATTAGGCTCTAAGTTCTAACCATTTCCCTGCTGTTCCCAGAGCCTAATGACTGCTATTTAAGTATTGATGATACTTTGCTAAAATATGAAAAAATATATTGAAATGCTTTGATTTGGGTGATTGCTATCTGAAGTCAGCAAAATTTAAGTAAGTTGGTTGAGCTCTTATGAATTATAAGTGTAGGAACCAACCCGTACATTCAGGTCTGTCTTCTTCCATCACAATGGATCCCAGCAAGAAACAGATGTCATATTAAAGTGGATAATTTGAGGTGAGTTTAATAAAAGGATTATTTGCCAAGATGCCAGCATGGTGACAGAGGATAGCACAGTACCCCAGGAACTAACAAGAGTTGGTTCTGTGACCACTGCAAGCCTGAAGGGGCAAGGGGCTGGGGTGCACTACCCAACCCTATAAAGGGACTCCAGATAGGAGCCATGACCATTGGGTATGGAAATCTGGTAGGGAGGGAGCCAGGGCAATAACTACTCACACCCAGAATCTCTCACAAGTGTTTTTTATTACCTGAACTTTCTGGAAGTCAGAATGCAAGAGCATCTGCTAATGCAAACCAATGGGACAGTCTTCCAGAGCAAGGCTGAGAAAGATAAAAGTGGAGGGGCAAACAGAAGACATTCGGCATAGCCATATCTGGCTTAATAATTGCATTCTCACATTAAATGATAATTCATATTGCTACATTAATTGTCACATTAAATTGATGAATGCTTATAAAAATAATTAATAAAAAAAACTAGAGGAGGCAGATATATTTCCTGAGTTTCCTAATAAGATCTGAACACACTGGAATAATAAGTAATAAATTGAATTATTAGTTATGAGGAGCCAAACCCCACAAAAGGAAATTTGATATGCACAAATGTAAACCCCTCCTCCTAGGTCCAAAAACCTAGTTGTACAATTTCAGAATAGTGAAAAAAATGGCTACACACAAGCAAAAACTTATCAAGGGATTTAGTTGACTATAACCTCTGATAAAATGTGATGTGAATTGATAATAAATGAACTTTTATTTTAGAATTATTTCTTTTTGGGACATCTGGCCTAGAGATTTTCATTATATCCTTGAAAACTCACCAAAGTTATACACTGAAGAGAAACAATAATATTCCTGATGACACAACTATCTACTAAGTAAATGTGCACTCAATTGCAGAACACAGCTAGTGAGCCATAGGAAATAATATTCCTGTTTATTTCAAAATGTATTTTAACCAAAGAGCCAAAGAATGGAGTGCTTTGGTTTGCCACTATGGTTAAGGGAAGATATTGTACAGTTAAAAAAAAAGTGTGTTAAGAGATAGTACAGCTAGTAAGATATGTAGATATTGTTTCCAACAAGCATGTTTGAGAGTGGAACAGGGTGCCAATAATAATTGCACAAGGGCAAAAGAAATAAACTTACTCTCCCAGGCAAGCCAACAAATGTGACCCTTTGCTGAGCATGGTCTCTGGAGCCAGACCATGCTGGATTCAAAATCTTCAGCCATTATTAGCTGTGTGGCCTTGTACCAATTACCTCACCTCTCTGAGTCTGAGTTCCCTCATCTGTAAAACGGAGAGTTCTACACTAGTACCTTCCTCACAGGATTGTTGAGATTTAAATTAGTTAACATATACAAGACATTTATAGTGCCCAATATGAAGTAAGAGCTATACAAACCTTTGCTTTATTATGCATAATGAATAACCACACACAGGTTCTGATCTTGGTTTGGCCATTTACAAGCTTTGTGATCTTGTTCAAGTCACAAGGAAAATGGGTCTCACTTGACTTATCTGTAAAATGAGGCTAGTTAAATAAATTAGTGTAGAAAGTACTGCACACAAGGCCCAGCAAATATTTGACATTAAATGGACTTTAATTTTCTTCTTACTAACCTTTCTCCTCTTTGCTGTTGCTTTTCTTTCCCTCTTACACCATATTTTTGTTAGTTCTCTACAATAAAAAGTAAATTAAAATGATATTAGAATATTAAACTGATAGGCAAAGACAGAGGCAGGGATGCTTCAATATTTACCTATCCATCCTTCCATCCAAAAATATTTATTGATCACCTACTATTTGTTAAACACTGTACTAGGGGACTGGGACTCTTCTACCAGAAGCAGTATTTATTTCAGGAATATGACCTCCCTTTAGCTAAAATTGCTGCCCTAGAACCCCCACCTCCAGATTGAGGTATAAAAGGGGGTTGTAAATTAGTAGCTTCTGCCTTTGGCTGGCACTTATGTTGCTATCTCCTTAGAGTTGCTAGTTCTGAAATTCAGACATCTGCATTTCTGCTTGCCCAGACTTCTGAGGCCCACCTGTTTCTTTCATCTCCATTGACTTCTCTGAGCATCTTTGAGACCCCTTCCTGATAACCCAACACTGTGTCTTGGCCCATTTTCACCAACACTCAGTTATTATTGTCTTCTGCAGGAGTTGTTTCTGAACTGGTCCATTTATTGAACAGAGCCTTCTTCTCTTCTCTATCTACCTCTCCCCAGGGCTGTCCTTTTCCTCCCTCCATCCTAAAAGTAATCTTTTCTTCAACAAATGTGCATTGACCATCTCCTCTGTGTCAGGCAGCATGCTTAGTTTCTGGAGATAGAGATAAATAAAGTATAATTCTTGCTTTCAAAGTGTTCATGGTATAAGGCAGATTATTATTTTTACTTGAGGATCATGGGGGTATAAAAATGGGCTCACACAGCCTATAAATCACCTAAATATGCATGAAATATAGTGCTGTGTATACATGCATCTTTTTTTGAGGGGTGGGGTAGAAAAGAGGGCCCATAGGTTTCCTTGGATTTTCAGAGGAGTCTATTGCCTTAAAAAGTTTAGAACCACTGGTATATTGGGTTTTGAGTTGTAGTAAAAATGATTACAGCACAGCAGTTCCCAACCATGGTTGCACAGGGGGATCACCTGGAGAGCTTTAAAAAATACTGATATCTGGGCCTCAGTGTCAGAGATTCAGATTTAATTGGTCTGAGATACAACCTGCACTTTGAAATTTTTTTAATAGACTTCATTTTTAGAACAGTTTTAGATTCACAGAAAAAATTAGAACAGCTACCTCCCACCGCCCATACCCAGTTTCCCCAATTATTAGCTGTGAAGGTCAGGTTCACATGTCAACTTGGCCAGGTGTTGGTACCCAGGTACTGGCCCCTCTGTTGCTGTGTGGACATTTCAAAGACTTAAATCATGAGCACGTTGGTTGCATCCATGGCTGATTACATCTGCAGCTGGGTAAGGGAAGTGTTTTCTGCAATGAGTGATGCTTAATCTAATCACCTGAAGGTTTTTAGGAATTCAGAACAGAGAATCTTTCTCTGCTTCAGCCAGCCAGCTTCTCCTGGGGAATTTGTTGAGGACCTTAATTGGAGCTTCTAGCTCATGGCCTGCTCTACAGATTTTGGACTCTTGCATCCCCCCAGTTGTGTGAGACACTTTTATAAATCTCATATTTACAAATAGTTCTTGTTTGTTCTGTTTCCCTGAGAACTCTAATACATTAACATCTTGTGTTAATATGATACATTTATTACAATGTATCAATATTAAAACACTATATTTAGTGATATACTATCATTAGCTAAATTCCATAGCATATTCAGATTTCCTTCATTTTTACCTTGTCCTTTTTTCTGTTCCAAGAGTTTATCCTGGATACCACATTATAATTTGTCATTATATTTCCTTAGTGTCCTCTTGACTATGACAGTCTTTTAGAACTTTTTTGTTTTTAGTGACCTTGATAGTTTAGTGAACTACTGATCAGCATATTGTAAAATGCCCATCTTCTGAATTTGATATTTTTCTCATGATTAGACTGGAGTTGTGGGTTTAAGGAAGAAGATCACAGAGGTACTATATCAAGAGTACATACTACCACCATGATTTATGACTATTGATATTGACATTGATCTGGCTGAAGCTGCATTTGTCAGGTTTCTCCACTGTAAAGTTGAGAAATTTTTTCCCTCTTTTCCATTCAATACTCTTTAGAAAGAAGTCACTGTGCACAGCCCGCTTGTTTTAGTGTCCTAGCCACTAAAACAAATAACATTCAAGGGGTTGATTTAGCTATAGGAATTTCTCGGCTTATCATTTCAGACTAGAAGGCTTGCTTCCTCCCAGGACCCTTCTTTTCCAGTTGGCCAGCAATCTTTGGGGTTTCTTGCCTTTTCTATCATGTGACAATGCACATGGGGGCATCTTCTTCTTTCTCTTTTCTGTTCCAGGTTCTGTTTGCTCCCTGTGGTCTCTCTGTATCAAATTTCCTTTGCTTATTGGATTGCATTGGATTTAGGCCCAGCCTCAATCAATTTGGACATACTTTAACTAATAATATCTTCAAAGGTCCTATTTACAGATGAGTTTATCCTCACAGGACCAGGGATTGGGACCTGAGCATGCTTTTAGTGGGAGACATGGGTCAATCACTAATACCATCCTTAAGGAGGGGAGAGTTACACTCCCCCTACCTTTAGGATGGAGTAGCTATGTAATTTACTTGAAATCTTCTGCATAGAATTTTCAAAGTCTCTTCTCCCCTATTAATTTGCTTAATTATATATTTATATCAATACATACTCATGGATATTTATTTTATACTTCAGGTTATAATCCAATCCTACTTTATTTATTGCTCAAATTGTTCTAGCTTGGCCATTGGGAGCTCTTCCAGTTAGCTCATATTTCACTTTAATATACCCCATTAGTATATTTTGTATATATGTTTTTAGCTCTTCCTTGCTTTCTGAAGCCATAATATATTCCTGGCTCTTTTTTTTTTTTTTGCCCGGTCCTAGAATCAACTATTTTTCCAAGAAGCCTTTACTCCTTTTAGTGGAGAATGGTATTAGAAGCAGAAACTTGTGCTCCAGGTAAGGTATGTTCTCTGCTGCTAGAGTGTCATTTCTTTCAGGCCCTCTCAGTTGACAGAGCTGAAAGATCTGCATATGTATACTGACCTGTGCATATACACATATCAATAAATTTTCTATGTGTAACCATCTGTACCTATATTAAGTTAAAAATGACTTCTTACTGATGTTTCCGACTCTAATCCATTACCACATGGATCATTCTAGCCTCCTTCCCTTGTTGACCATAGCTTCAGAGCCCAACAGAGAGAAATATAGCTGCCTCCCACCACCTGCCATCAAGTTATTTAATTGTTCCATTCCAGTACACATATATAGCAGTATCAGAATTGTTGGGCCATACCCGAAGAACACAACTTGATCAGCTTAGAGTCCTTTTGCTTTTAGTTCTGCAGCCTCCAATCATTTCCAAGTCACCCAGGTCAGCACTGCTTCTCTCATCCACTTCAGTGGGGTGGTTTCATACATTTGCAATACACTTAAGTTATTTTGTCACAGTTTGCATTCTTTCCTGGGATCACCTGACTCCCTAAATATTTTTTAATTTGCCTACATTAAGGCTCACTCTTTGTTTTTGAGGTTTTAAGGGTTTTGACAAATGCAAAACGTTATGTATCTGCCAGTACAGTACCATACAACATAATTTCACTAGCCTCAACCTCCCCTGTGCTTCATCTTTACATCCCCCACCACTTAATCTCTGGTAACCAATGATCTTTCTCTATCTTGTTAGTTTTGCCATTTCCAGAACACTATATTGTTGGAATCATACAGTATGTAGCCTTTTCAGACTGGCTTATTTCACTTAGAAATAGGTATTTAAGATTCCTACATGTCTTTTCATGGTTTGATAATTCTTTTTTTTTATTGCCGAATAAATTCCATTGTTGATTTATCCTTTCACCTATTGAAGGACAACTTGGTTGCTTTCAGTGTTTGGGAATTAGAAAGAAAGCTGCTATAAACATTCTTGTGAAGGTTTTTAATGTGGACGTAAGTTTTTAACTTAATTGAATAAATACTTAGGAATATGATTGCTGGATCTTATGGTAAGACTATGCTCGGATTTTTTTTAGAAACTGTCAAACTGTTTTCTAAAGTGGTTTTACTATTTTGCATCGCTACTACCAACAAATGAAAATTCCTGTTGCGCTACATCTTCACCAGTATTTGGTTTTGTCAGTTTGTGGGGGTTTTTGGGGAGTGGGGTAGGGAATTTTAACTATTCTAACAGGTTTTAGTGGCATCTTATAGTTTTATTTTGCGTTTCTCTAATGACAAATGATATAGAAAACCTTTTCAAATGATTATTTACTATCTGCAATCTTTGGTGCGGTGTCTTTCAGCTCTTTAGCCCATTTTAAATTTGGTTATTTTCTTATTGTTGAATTGTAAGAGTTTTTTGTACATTGAGATGATAAGTCCTATATTAGCTATGTGCAGATATATGTTTTGCAAATATTTTCTCCTAGGCTATGTTTGTCTTTCATACTCTTAACAGTATCTCTTGCAGAACAAAAATTTTAATTTTAATACATTCCAACTTACCCAATTTTTCTTTCATGGATTGTGCTTTTGGTGTTTGTGCTGGTTTGAAAAGACGTATATTCCCTAGAAAAGCCATGTTTTAATCTAAATCCCATTTTGTAAAGGCAGAATAATCCTTATTCAATACTGTATGTTTGAAACTGTAATTAGATCATCTCCCTGGAGATGTGATTTAATCAAGAGTGGTTGTTAAGCTGGATTAGGTGACGACATGTCTCCACCCATTTGTTTGGGTCTTGATTAGTTACTGGAGTCCTATAAAAGAGGGAACATTTTGGAGAATGAAAGAGATTCGGAGAGAGCAGAGAATGCTGCAGCACCATGAAGCAAAGATTCCACCAGCCAGCCACCTTTGGAGATGAAGAAGGAAAATGCCTCCCGGGGAGCTTCCTGAAGCAGGAAGCCAGGAGAAGAAGCTAGCAGATGACACAATGTTCTCTATGTGCCCTTCCAGATGAGAGAGGAACCCTGACTGTGTTTACCATGTGCCTTTCCAGATGAGAGAGAAATTCTGTGTTCACCGTGTGCCTTTGCACTTGAGAGAGAAACCCTGAACTTCATCAGTCTTCTTGAGCCAAGGTATCTCTCCCTGAATGCCTTAGATTGGACATTTCTATAGACTTGTTTTAATTAGGACATTTTCTCAGGCTTAGAACTGTAAACTAGCAACTTATTAAATTCTCCTTTTAAAAAGCCATTCTGTTTCTGGTATATTGCATTCTGATAGCTAGCAAACTAGAACAGATTTTGGTACCAGGAGTGGGGTGCTGCTGCAGTTTGCAGATACCAAACATGTTGGAATCGCTTTTTAAATGGATAAGGGGACGAATCTGGAGGAGTTGTGAGACGCCTGATAGAGAAGGCCTAGAATGTTTTGTAGAGACTGTTGGTAGAAACATGGACTCTAAAGATATCTCTGACCAGGGTTTAGACAGAAATGAGGCATGTGTTATTACAGACTGGAAGGAAGACAAGCCTTATTTTAAAATGGTAGATTATCTGACAAAATTGACTAGTGGCTTTGGCTGGAAGGCAGATTTTAAAAGCCATGAACTTTATTGGATATTTAGCAGAAGAGATCTTCAAATTAAATGTAGAAAGTGCAGCCTGTTTCTCTCTGGTTTCTCAAAGCTTATAGTGAAATGCAACAGGAAAGCAATAAGCTGAGAACTGAACTCTTGGATACAAAAGAAACCAGAAATTGAAATTCTGGAAAATTCTGGGCCTCCAGGAAGGGAGACCTCAGAGAATAGTGCCCCACATGAGGTTTTGGCCAAATGTGATACAAGTCAGCCATTTCAGAGATAGCCATGATCAGACATGGAATTATCCAGGAAGGATTTGTGGAAGCTCCTATATAAACAGAGCCACTGCCAGTCTGGACTGGAGGTGGGGGGGGCTCAGAGAAGGGACACATTGGAGGCAAAATAACTTCAGAGGCAAAACCATGGGGGCCGGCGTCTGAAGTCAAGAAGCCTTGGGCCAGGAGAGCAGACCCACCCAAGTCCGTGGAGAGGGTGAGTTTGCCCCAAAGGCAGAGGATGGGCCTTTCACCTCGTTGCAGTGGAAGAATCATGCCATGTCAGGCCTTGGAGAAGGTGAAGCACATTCCTTGGGGGTTGGGGAGAGCCTGGCTGCCACCACATGAAGGGGTTGAGCATGGGCCCTGGAGATGGCAGAGAGCCTGGGTGAAGCCCCAATGCTTGGAGAGGGTGGAGCTGAGAAAAACATGGTCTCCCCAATATCCCCAAGGTTGCATTCAGAGAGAGGCAGGCCTTTGTGTAGGTCTTTGGAAAGGGCGGGACTGCTGCTTTCAAAAGCCCTGAAGATAATGATTCTCAGACTTTGAAATCTAATGGACTTTGCCCTGCAAGTTTCTGAAACTGCTTGGGTCCAGTGACCCCTGTGTTTCTCCCTCCCTATGGAAATGGATATATGTATCCTATGGATGTTCCTCCTTTGTGTGGTGGTAGCAAACAGCTTGCTTTGAGTTTTTATAGGTCCAAAGCCAGAGGAGAACCTTGCCTTAGAACAGACCATGCCTGTAACCAACTTTGACAGGAGTTTGTACTGTTTCCAATTTTGTATTTTGTTTGTATTGCTACTGAAATGGTTTAAGGATTTCTAATATTTTTGTGAAATTAATGTATTTTGTATATGGGAAAAACATGTCTTTTTTAGGGTCCAGAGGGTGGAATGTGCTGGTTTAAATGGATGTATGTTCCCTGGAAAAGCCATGTTTTAATCTAAATCCCATTTCATAAAGGCAGAATAATCCCTATTCAATACTGTGTGCCTGAAACTGTAATTAGATCATCTCCCTGGAGATGTGATTTAATCAAGAGTGGTTGTTAAACTGGATTAGGTGATGTCATGTCTCCACCCATTTGAGTGGGTCTTGATTAGTTGCTGGAGTCCTATAAAAGAGGGAATATTTTGGAGAATGAAAGAGATTCAGAGAGAGCAAAGAATGCTGAAGCACCTTGAAGCAGAGACTCTACCAGCCAACCACCTTTGGAGATGAAGAAGGAAAAATACCTCCCAGGAAGCTTCATGAAATGGAAAGCCAGGAGAAGAAGCTAGCAGACGACACAATGTTCTCTATGTGCCTTTCAAGATGAGAGAGGAACCCTGACTGTGTTCACCATGTGCCTTTCCAGATGAGAGAGAAACTCTGTGTTCACCATGTGCCCTTCCACTTGAGAGAGAAACCCTGAACTGCATCAGCCTTCTTGAACCAAGGTATCTCTCCCTGGATGCCTTAGATGGGACCTTTCTATAGACTTGCTTTAACTGAGACATTTTCTCAGGCTTAGAACTGTAAACTAGCAACTTATTAAATTCCCCTTTTTAAAAGCCATTCTGTTTCTGGTATATTGCATTCTAGCAGCTAGCAAACTAGAACAGTGTTGTCTCTAAAAACTATCACCGGGCCCAAGGTCATTTAAATCTTCTCCTGTGTAATCTTCTGAAAGTTTATAGTTTTGCATTTTACATTTACATCTTGGATCTATTTTTGGTAAATTTCTGTGAAAGGTGTAAGTTCTATGCCCAGATTTTGTTCTTGTATGTGGATAGCCAATTGTTCCAGGACTAATTGTTGAAAACATTATTTCTCAATTGTATTACCTTTTCTTTTTTGTCAAAGATCAGGTAACTATATTTGTGTGGGTCTATTTCTGAGCTCTCTGTTCTGTTCCATTGATCTCTGTGTTTATTCTTTTGCTACTACCAGGCCTGTGGGAATTACTTTCAACTTTAATTTCAGTATAATATACATGAAAAAGTACACCTATTACAATCATGTACCTTAATGAATTTTCAAAAACTGAACACATCTGTGTAACCAGCTCCCACATGAAGAAACAGCCTCACAAATACTCCAGAAGCTCCCTTTCTTCCTTCTTCCACATTCTACACCTTCCAAGTATAACTGCTACCCTGACTTCCAATAGAATAAATTAGATGTGCCTTTCTTTAACTTGACTTAAGTAGAATCATACAATATATGGGGTTTTTTGTTTGTTTTTGACTTCTTGTGTTCAAAATTTTGTTTACAGGATCATCCATCACCGTGTATATAGTTTTACCTCATTCATTCTTATTGTTGTTTAGTATTGCAGCAATGGGCATTTGGTTAATTTTCAGATTTAAGCTATTACAGTAGTGTTGCTATGAATATTCCTGTATATATTTTTTGGCAAATACATGCATACATTCTATTTAAGTGTATACCTAGTAATGAAATTGTTGAATAAAAGGGGATGCATATGTACAGCTTTAGTAGATACTGCCATAAAGTTTTCCAAAGTGCAATAGCAATTTATAGTTGCACCATCAGTGAATGGTTGCTCCATTGCTCTATTCTCTGGACACAGGGCTTTATTAAACTCTCCCGATGATTCTAATATTCAGCCAGGTTTGTGAAGTTCAGTTTTAAGAGGTTCCCAGCCTGAACTGGCTAAATGGTTGATCTATATTCTCTATTCACATCTATACTGTTTCTCAAGTAATTCCTGTGAACCCTTAAGTCAACCTCTTGGCAATTCCTAGCTGGTTATCATATAGCCATTCTTTGACATAATCACATATACTGCCTCTACCACCAAAAGTAATTATATATATAATTTATTTATATATTTAACAATATGTATATATATATTAAAGAGAGACAACATTGTGTATTTCGTGATCTTAGCATCTCTAAGGATCTCCATTTCCATTCATAGCTGATCACACTCATTTTTTCTCATGTCTGTCCCTAGAAATCGATATAGACTTAGGTCTCCCACCATGTGAATTCTCTAGTAAGCTCAAATGACCCCTCAGTCTGCCATCTAAAATTGCTCGTTCGTTGCCCTTGGGGGTTGTCAGCAGGGGCTGAACAGCCCTCATACAAATCCTGATAGAGAAGGATTTGTTTGTATCACATTTTAGAAGGACACAGATGCAAGAGTGAATAAACAACTGATCTTCTGAAAACAGCATTAAGTCATGCTCTGCTTAGCAACCAAACCACACACACGTGTGGGGAGTGTCACGTGGAGACTGTGAATTGCAGAGTTTGGAGACACAGTTCACAGAAATAAAGGTTAAATACTTCTCAAATTCCATATAATAAAATGTTTTTATAATAGTTACATTTCTAGGAATCACATCCTTGTTTTGTTAACAGCTGGGGACCAATTTGTTTCTTTCAAGTGAATTAGCAAGCAAAAATGAGTGTTCTTCCTATAGTAAGAAGAAAAGAAAAATGATAAACAGAAGATTCTCTTGAAGCTATTATATATATATATATATATATATATATCTTTCATTTCTGTAGTATACAAAAGGTATAAACACTATTTATGTAAAATCAGTCACCTACACACTCACACAGATAGCACATGGCCTTGCGGTATAAATCTCTCTTAGCCCAAGAGAGAAGGAAGCAGGATTCAATCCATTCGTACCATTGTAGCTCTCATACACTGCAACTGGACATGCCTAAGTGAAGCGATTTCTGTCTTCCGCAAGCACAGTTGCTCAGCTGTGCATCAGAATAGCAAGTGATGAGGTCTGAAGGGCCTTGGGGTGCTTCTGGAAATGAGGCACCTGATGGGAAGCATGCCTTTGATGGACACGAATCAAGCAGGAAGGGCTTGTCAGTGGGGCCTGAGCACAGGGTCTTTTCATCTCCCAGGTCCTTCTCCTTCACATGTCTGGTTGACATGGAGCAAGGTGCAACGTGAGCAGGGATGAAAGTGCACAGAAGGGGATGAGAACAGAGCAAGAGCCACTAATACTTGGCTCCATGCTAGCCCACAGCTTGCACAAAGGCTCAGGAGTTGAGCAATGCTGAGCACAGACCTAAACTATTCTTTATTTCTCCTCAACCTTCTGAGTAGGGGAGTAGCTTTTGTTACAGACAGAAATGGGATGGTTTTGCTGGATAGGGTTCATAGACTGAATGGAATTTTGTAGAACCAAAGAGTACTATACTAGAGTTCAAACTTTCACTTTCAGTGTAAAGCATAAAATAATGTAGTAGGGGAAGGACCCCTTGCTTCCAGAACAGAGTACAAACCCATAGCATTCAAGATCTTCCTCCATCTGCCCTTACATGCCTCATTTCCCTCTTTATTCTTTCACACCCTGTGTTATCCTATTGCATTACTCACTTTTTCTGAACACACTATATATTTTCATGACTTTGTGTCTTTTTTTTTTTTTGCCATTCCCTACAATTGGAATGCCTTTCTCTTCTCATACTCTTTTTATTTCCCCAGTCTCTACTTTTCAAAGCCAGCAAAATACCACCTCCTTTATAAAGTCTTCTTCAGTTTTTCCCTGGATTAGAAGGCATTTCTTTCTCTTTAGTCCCATAGTATTTGTTTACACTTTTGTCTACTACTTATTTCATTTGGCCTCAGTTTATGGTTAGCATATCTATAAGTTCTTTCACTTATTATATGCTGCACTTCGTGGGAGCAATGTCCTATCTTATTTACTTAAACTTTATAATCCCCACTCGACGTAGACAGTGTCTTGGATATAGTAAGTACCATGCTAACTTGAACTGGTTTGTCCAAGAAAAAAGAGAAGGATTTGTGGTACTAGGTTAATCACAGTAGAGAACTTCCTGCAAGAAAATAAATAAATAAATGAAGGAAATGAGTCATCCTCTGGAGTACAGGAATGGCTTCCTTTTATAGTTACCCTCACAATCACCTAATTGTGACCATGGGATTTGAGCTATGCAACATATTTCCTAACCAGCTTCAAAGCCAGCTCTGACCAAGTTCAATTAGTGGCTGCACAGCAAATCCTGACTTTATCATGATAACTTTCCCCTGTGACTGAACAGAAGTGGGGATGAGAGCTGTCTTGGCTACAGAAAGAGGTGATGGAAAGGGACTGAGGCAATTCATTTTCCCCATGATTGAAGAACATAGAAGAGAGAATTGATCAAATGCGTTTTAATGGGATTTAGATTGCTTTTGTCTTGATTAATCCTTGGAGGAAATAGGTTTCATTTCTGTAAAGCAATTATTTTCTTTGCCACAGCTGCTGCTCACTGGCAACCCTCATGTGCAAGGACTGTCACATGGAGAACAGCCAGAGCTCCCCTCACTAACCCCCCTCCCAGGAGAAAGAACAGGCACCCAAATATTCCATGGCCTAAATCCATTCTATTTTATTCCGAAGAAGGATTAGGGCAATAGCCAGAAAATTTCCACTACATCTGAGCAAATGATAACAGGAAAGAATCACAGGTGTCTGAGTAATCGTTCATCAGTTTATTTCCCTGAAGGCATGTGTTATGCTCTGCTTCTCTTGTACCCAGCACAGGACCTTGCTCGTAACTGGGGCTCTAGTGAGTTTTGTTAAAAGTATAATTTAATTATTTGCTGAACATATCACTCACCTATTAGCCTGTGGATTTGTCTACTAAATGCCCCTCTTTTCCTTTATGCTTTTTTCTTTTTTATCCAAATTGCACCCATTGTTCAAATTACTTTTCTTTCAGGAAACTCTCATACCCGATTCCTAAAATGTATAAGACAGAACCCCATTACTTATTGAGCAGAGTGTTCTCTATCTTATTTGTGTTCTGATTTGATCTCTTTATTTGCTGCATTTATCTGCCTGTCTCATCCAAACTCAAGAGGAAATGATTAATTCAGATGATGGTTCTCAAATGTGGGTGGTCATTGGAATCACCTGGAGGACTCCAGCCCCAGAGTTTCAGATTTAGCAAATCTTGTGTTGGGTATGAGCATTTGCATTCCAAAAAAAATTCCCAGATGATACTGATGCCACCTGTCCAGGGATCACCCCTTGAGTACCACTCTTCCAGAGGAGCCTTGTTATAGCACTAAAGTATGTCAGCACAACCCTTATTGTAAGTTGTCTTTCACCTGCTTAATGAGACACATAATATCTTGGGTAGATTTAAATCTTCTTACCGTGGCAAATTCCTTCTGGTATGGCTACTGCCTATCTTTGTATTCCTGGAAGTGGTAGCCTCCTGCCTTCTTACCCCTATCCCATACCAAACAAATGATGCCCTCTAGCTATGCTCTGCTTTTTGCGTTTTCCTGAACATCCATAATATTATTTCAGAGTCTTTGCAGATGCATTTCCTACTAGCCAGAATGTTCCTCTTGCCTTCCCTGCCTGACAAGTTCTGTTTTAACCTTCAAAAATTCAACTCAGGGCGGCTGCTGTGGCTCAGCAGGCAGAGCTCCGACCTGCCGTGCTGGAGGTCTGGAGTTCGATCCCTGGTGCCTCCTGCCCATATGCAAATTAAAAAAAAAAAATTAAAAATTCAACTCACATCCCAACTCTTCTGGTGGTTTCTCTTGACAGCATCCCTGTTTTGAGTCCCCTCACCCTCTTCCTTTTTTGTATTCACAGTTAAAGATTTGTCACCTAGGCCCCAAAGGACAAAATATTTACTCTATTTGCACTCACCATATTATTGTATTATTATTTGTGTTTATATTAAGCCTCCCTGTACTAAGCTATGACTTCTAGGGAGCTAAATGGTGTCACAGTGATTTTTCTTTGAATGACCAAATGGTAACATGAATGACCATCTGAGGCTTGATAATGTCTGAGGTTTGCTATATGTTTGTGCTCTCGTGAAATAAAATTTGGGGGTAAAGAAGCCATGAAGATTAATGGACAAGAATAATGGAAGGCTCTGTTATGAGGATTTGGGAGAACATTGAAAAACTCCATGGATAATGCCAGTGTTCATGACTGAAAGGTTATCACTGTAAAGTCTAATAAATACTGTGATAACAGTTATGAGAAAAGCATAATGTCTTGGGATCCAATAAAAGTGTAGGGTCCTCTATTCTAGAGGCTATTACAGCTCTCCACTCCAGAGTGAGCATGAAAAGCTGCAAACTACATTAGACTCCTTCCAGAAGTCACCTTTCTTGCTTCACCAACAGACTTCCTAATTGCTTGAAGGGAGGCTTGGAAAGAGGGCCCTTCCCCTAGCTCGAGGAAGCCTGTGAGTGAGAACACACAGCAAGAATAACATTAACAGTGGGAAGTCAGCACACATTGCATAACAGGAGATGGGACAAAGGCATTTTGTCTACTTAGAGACATGAATTCCAGGTTTTCTTCAAATCCACATTTAATAAGATTAAAAAGAACAGTTCCAGTTCTCTGGAAAGGATAGAGTTCCAAGTCGCCATTTTCTCTTTTAGTATGGAAGGTGCCAAAGGAGTAACAATTTCCCCGAAGTTCAAGAGAATTGCTCAAACAAAGCAACAGAGATCCTTTCTGTATTCCACTGGACTCCTTGGAGAAAAAAGATGCATCGTTTGGCTGTGCTGCCCATGGAAGGACTGGCTGGAGTGAGGAAGACTTCTGTGGACAAGTTTAATGCCCAAATGTAGGTCTGCCCCTGCAATGAGTGAGCCTTTAGTTTGAAGGGAGGATCTATGCAGGGGAAGGCCTGAGAGCAGGTTTTACAGGGAGCAGGGTGAAGAACAAGAGCAGATAGATTGGGGAGGAGGAAGCACTGTCTAAGGGGAAAGCTCAAAAACAAGAGCCTGGAACTAATAGAGATAAATGTCATAATTGGCCATAAGGACACAAAGGGGCTGTATTTTCTTCTATAATCCTCTGATTCTTTATCTGAAAATTGGTGTTGATGACCCTCTCTTTGCCTCTTTGATCTGAGGACACTGAATTTCTTCACATATGGAGGGAGAATTCCATCCCACTGCTGCTACTATTTTCTTCCTGTGACCCAATTTCTTTAAGAAAAAGAAAAAAAGGGGGGAAAATATTAAATATTTGCTAATTCCTTTTGATTAGTTGAACTTTGGTGTTGAGGGTTGGTAGGGAGTTGTGGAAAGTGTGGGAAAGTGAGCATTTAGGTTATTTGAAGAGCTCAATATTTTAGCTCTGTTTGAATCCTCCAGGCTTTACATTTTATAGACAGTTGCAGAAACCCAGGAGGTTTCCATTAGAACTTTAGGTTATATTCGCTAAGAGCATTTCAAAGAATGGCTTTGTGGAATCAGGTGGACAAATTATTCTACCCATTTGGGTAATTTTTCCAAAGCAAGAATTTATGTACCCTACATCATACCCAGTCTCCTTTTAAGCCCCACTCCTGCCCTACTTCCCTAAACACCATTCCACTCCCATCCCGGTGATACTAAAAGGGCATGGGTGAGGAAATATGTCATTACAAGTTTACCATTTCCAGGGGGTACTCTACCTCGGCCCTCTGGAACCCTCTCAAGTCACCTGATTGGTAGTAAATCAGGGGACTGTTGCACCCAAAGGTATCATAGGAAAGCAGGGGAAATGATTAATCTCAGTTTGTTCTACCACCACTGAAGAATTGGTGGCTGTTTAAAGATCATATAGTTTTCAAGTAGCTTAGAATTCCTGCCTATTTCTCACCCTTTCACACTTTGGGCATCCCTGAAATCAGAGGTAGCTATATTTCATGATGCATTTCTCCCCACCCGACTCACCAAAGCTTGAGCCATGGCTTTGTGCTTTGCCGAATCTGTTCTCTGTTAGCAAACAGCAACCTGGCTTTGCAGATAGCATTACACAGCATGCACGTGCAAATACAAACGCATTCTGCCACTAGGCATGGCTCCTCAAACTTGCTGGTTGTTCTTTTGGTGCTCTCCTCGGATCCCGCCATCTCTCCAGGAATTTGGGAACTGACTTGTCCACAGCTAATCACAAAGACAGCTGTAACTGGAAGTGGAAGAGGAGAGCTGTGCCTGAGTCCATGGTGAATGAACTCTTTGGAGGATACTGGGCTTATGCTCAGCACTGGGTGTAGATCTATCACATTCCCAGGCAAGGGAAGGGGTCAGGGTTGATACAAACACTTGACCCTCCCCTTTCTTCTCCACTCTTATAAGTCCCAAATGGAAAACTTCTTAAACCTGTTCTCTACGTTTGGGCCAGTGAATTGAGATAACATAAAAAATATCAAGGATTAGCAAGTGCTTCGTTTGCACTGTCAGGAGAGCACTCCTACGAAGCTCATTAGCATTGGGATGGTGCTGAGACGGGTAAGAATTCATAGTGAGGAAGGGGGTGAGCAAAGGAGCCAGAGAAGCCCTTCTCTGTTCCAGAGCCCTTGAAGAGGTCTCTTTCCTTTGCCTGAAGCAGAACAGAGCACCTGGTTCACTGAAAGGGAGGGGTGGTGGGGGCTGCAAGCTTATTTGCCTCTGACTCACAGGATGACTGTGATTAAATCTCATTATCCATTCAGTTTCCAGCTCTAGAGGTTTTCAGCTTCAGGTAGGCCATAAGTTTCAGCTCCACTAAAGAGTTTTGACTAATGTGCACTGGCATTGAATCACAGTAGATTTTCACACATTCATAATTACTCTTCTGAAGTAGCTCATATTCACTGTTATCTCCGGATGAGAGGAGCAGAGAGAACAACAATGTCATTTAACTCCTTTCTTCTAAGAGATGGAAGCAATCTGTGACCTAGTTTCTTGAGTACCCAGAACTCCCAGGAGGCTGAAGAAAAGAACACAGCCTTGAATGGCTGCAGAGAGGAGCAGATGAGGAAATGAGGTCTGTCTCTACAGCCCCCAGGCCTCCCCACACTTGTAAGAAGTACTGAAAAGAAGGGCTGTGGTTTACTCCCTGTATTAGACCTACTGGTATAATAGAAAGAATTATGCATAAAGAAGGTTATAATGAATCCTGTGATTATAGTGACCTTATTTATTGTGGAGCAGATTCATTTTGGTTTTCAATCTACCCCAAGTTCCTTGTTGGGAGGATTCTAATTCATGTGGTTTCAAATCATGGATCTCAAATACAGGGGAATGGTGAAATTGAATCTCCAGTGTAGGCAAAAATACATCTTAGAATTCGGGAAAAATGTGAACTAGCTCTCTAGGTCCATGCCAAGCCAGGAATGAAATCGACAGGAAACCTAATGCCCTTATGAATGTTCAAAGAAGCCAAACTGATGGGAGCTACAAGCCATACCCACACCATTCAATATCTCAGTTCACTTTAGGCTTAAGTAACTGATTTTCCAAACACCTAAATTTAACAGGACAATTTTGCCTGGAGTCTATATGCTATTAGTAGCCCCTCCTCCACAGATATCCCCTTTCCAGTTAAGTCTACTCTCACTGGGTCAGGCATGGTAAGCATGAGAGTTTTGCTATATCATTAGGAGTAGAGGGAGAAATTTTGATTGGAGAAAGAGGGTCATGGTAAACATGAAGAGAAGCCAAGGAATATTTTCCTACATTTCTTTATCCACAGGAAAGAAGACTTTGACCTTGCAGATCTCAGTTACTCTTTTACTCTTTTATCATCAAGAGACTTGGAAACTGTAAGGAGTTATTTTAGTAAGACCTAGTCTTATCTTTCCATGTTGTGAAAAATCTAGAATAAGGAGTGACTCCATGGGGTGTGTAGGACAAGATTGCTCTCTGTCTCTTCATGTCTCTGCAGCCATGAAACAAAAGTTAGAGTCCAGTGTTCCGACTTCTAGTCTGGGGCTATCTCTATTGCAGCATCTCTCTTCTCAAGCACATTTGTACCAGGAATAAGGACTCTTTCAAGCCAGAAAGCTCTTCAAGCTTCAAAGAAATGAAATAAAAGATATGGGTTCAATAAGAGATAGATGTATAGAACTGTATTCGTGTACACTAATGCAAACTTAGCAGCTTCCCACTAATGCTGGTGAAATGGCAGCATGCCATGCCATTCACCAGCAGGTTGACCTGTCTCTTCCCCTCTTTACTCTGTCCCACCTAGGGCAGGTGGCTGTAGGTGTGTGTGAACGAAAACTGCAAGTTCAGCAATCATTCTCTATTTGGTGCAAAGTCCAATTCCTTTCTTCTATAGCCTCTACTCTGGCAGGGGCTTAAGGCAAATTGGAAGTCAGCATCTCTGAGTCGGGGGCTCTTCACTCTAATCATCAGTTGACTGCGAATAAAAGATGCATTTTTTTATGAAACCATAATCTGTGTGGCCCGAACTAAAAAAAATAGCATTAGGACCCCTCATAAATACCAATAAATGGTATGCATGCTGAGTAAGGTGAAAAAAGGGGTGAAATGATAGACTGTGCCGCCTACTAATTATTTGTACTTGAGGATGGTCTTACTTTTCCCTCTTGAAGCCAAACCTGCTCAGTGTTCGTAAAGCTAATTTGATCTGAGTTGCTATGGGAACAGAGAAAAGAGTTCCTGGAACTGTAGTAATAATTGCTGTCATCTGAAAGGGCAGCTTTTTACTTCAACATCCTCCCATATGTCTGTATTAAGCTGGTGTTAACAAATGGGTGTCAGAAGTCATTCACATGCAAATTGATGAGAGAATCTAACTTTAATGTTGGGTGTCATTCTGCTGAGCTGATTTGTTAAAGGCCAATTTTCTTTTTTTTTTTTTTTTTTTTTTTCTGGATTCAAATTCTCCTTGCAGTCTTGTATGGTTTTTGCTGCCTGGGAAAGGATCTAAATAGTACCCACTCTCCCCAGATACAAATCTCAGGGCCTATGTAGGTCAGAATAGGAGCCACACATTTGCATGTGGTCAGAGCATGTGGCTTGGTTTCTTATGCTCAAGGAACACCTGACAAACCTGATGTCCATGGGTATCTTTGAACAATAAAATATTTGTTTAGATGAGGTATTGGAGGAGGGGGCAGAGGGCTCATGGTTGCAGGACTCAAAGAACCAGTGGAATCAGAATAAGTTTTGAGGATCAGTTAGTCCCTTGCTACTCAAAGTGTAGTCCATGAACCAGCAGCATGTGGTAGTTTGAATCATAACCCCCATAAAGACATGTTCAAATCCTGACCCCTGATCCTGAGAGTGTGAACTCATTTATAAATGGTATTTTTAAGTCTTAACCCCTTGTTCTGTGGGTGTGACTCATTTTTTAATAGGCTCTAAAAAGATGAGGCCAAATTCAACAAGGGTGGGCCTTAGTCTATATTAATTGAACCATGATGAACAAAGAAAATTAGGATATGGTCAGTTAGAACCAGGGGAGAAGATAGGAAGAGACAGATTGCCATGTGACAGATGATTGCTAGAAATCCACCTGCAGAATTCTACAGACTTTACAGAAAGCATGACCTTGTCAACACCTTGATTTTGGACGTCGAGCCTCCAAAACTGGGAGCCAATAAATTTCCATTGTTTATGCCAGCCAGAATATGGTATTTGCCACGGCAGCCCCTGATAACTGAGCCAGGAAAAGCTGCTTATTTCAAGACTCCATAGATTTCAGTAAAGCCTTTTAAATAATGGATGGTCCACAGGAGGTGTAGGCTGATTTCTTAAGAAGAATTTATCAGGATCTGGATGTAGACAGGGCATTAATATAACAACAACCACTGCAAGCATCATTCTTATCATATATTTGTGTCACCCTTCTCAGGGCAAAAAGTTCTTATCAGACTTTTATAGCAGAATCATCTCATTTGATTCTACACATTCAGTGGGTAGATGCTATGATAACATTATTTTGTACAAAGGAAACTGAGTCTTGCATAATCTCTCCCAGAGACTTAGATCTGGTTAAAGAAGAAACCAAGGCTGAAATCCAGTTTTCCTGATTTATATCTCCTTGGTTGAATAGCATGAGCCTTTGTGATGAAGAGGAGAAAGGACAAGCGAAACCATGAAAATAAGCTAGAAAAATAAAAATTCAGGTGTATTGAGCACAGGGAAGTGACTTTGGAAGTTTGAAAGTGGAACATATTTTAGGTTTATTGTGAAACAAGAGATGACATGGTGGAGGGAACAGCCTGGCTTCCCATCGTTGATCTGCAGCTTCCTGAGTATGAGGACTTGGGGATGTCACTTCACTTTTTATATCAGTTTTCTTAGAACTTGAAGCAGTGGGGTAGACCAGAATCATAATCACCCAAGGAACTTCTCAAAATTATACACTTCTATCTTCCCCGTCTGAGATGGGGCGTGTGATACAGCAGTTAAGATTTCGAAAAGGCTCCTAAGGTGATCCTGATGATCACAAAGGCTTGGGAACCACTGAACAATATAATTTCTAATATTCCTTCCATTCTATTGCTCTGAGAAATATAGGAACCCTGGTTGGCAGAGATTGGTTAGCTGTATGCCAATCCATTTCCCTTTCCTCCTGGGAAACAGCTAGATTTTATTTCCCAGCATGTCAGCCTTATCTGCCCTCAGATGTGGAAAACTGGTTAATGAAATTTGGACAGAAGTGATATACATATGTATCTAGCCCAGAAATTCCCCTGGGTCACCCTCCACTTTCTTTTTCCCCACCTGCTGCCACTCATTCTTTCCCCTCTGGCAATGCCCAGTGTGCCATGGCTTAAAGATGACAGAAGTTCTGCCAGCTTGGGTTTTTTAATAACTCCTGCTGCAGAGTACTTCTGCCACCAATTGGGATTTTAAGTGAATAAGAATTAACATGTATTATATTAAGCAACTAAAATTTTGAGATGTTATCAGTTGCATATTTCCCTTCCCTCTGAAATAAAGAAGAGTTTCTTGACAGTCAGATGCCACATCAGTCCTCCACTTTTCATTGCCATTTAAAAACCCATGATGGGGCAGTCTAGAAGAAAGGTCAGTAAAGAAAGAATCAGTAAAATGGATTTTCTCAAATAGGGGAAATGAATGTATGTGTCATTCACTTATTATCGAAAAGAAATGGTCTACTATAACAGAATTTAAGATGAATGCTCAAATCAGATAATTTAGATCTTAATAGTAACTTAAGAGAAAATACCAAGCTAATTGTTTTAAAATACTTCCTCCAAGTTTGCTTATTTACCTGGAATATCCAATTTTCAGAAGAAGTGGTTCCTCTTTATTTATTAATAAGAATATTTAGTTCATCTCTTCCCATCCTTCCAGAATTAGTGCTTTCATACTCCTTATTTCTAATTCACAGAATTTTCTGAAAAGTTGGACCATTCCAGACAGAGTGAACACTTGTTGGGGACTTGTGGATGGATAGACTTTTAATGAATGAAAAGGAAAAAGTGAAATGTGCCCAGCGACATGGTATTGTGCGACATTCCACCTTATGATCATCTTGCAGTACACATGATATGCATTGGGGACAATTATGGTCCCTGGTTTTTTTTAAGGGTTTAGTTTATCAAACAATTATAGAAGCATTTATTGTTTTGGGAGAGGTTAACATATTCTTCCAAAATATAAGCTCCTGTTTATGCAAAAGTATCTCTCTCATATCAGCCCTGCTAGATCTCTGGTCTAAACTTGTATTGGAAAGCTCATGGTCTTAGATGGACATTAAGGGATATGTGAGACAGAACATGCTGTTGTTAATAATGCAATAGAGCAAAGTCTTATGTAGTCAAAATCATCTGGAAGTGAATCATCTTTATCAAATAGACCATTTAGAATCCTATTAAATGTCTTAGTGTGGCTAGAGAAATGGCAGTTTTGCCTTTCAGTTATGCAGACAAAGACTCGTCTCCCTTTTACATAAGGCATCCTGGAGAGGGAGAGGAATACTAGAATTGCATGATTGCTTAACAGAGCTGACAGCCAGGTCAGGAAAATTTGTAAGACTTCATCCAGACAGGTCCAGTAATAACAGTCCAAGGATAGAAAGGGGTAGGAAAGGAAAGTCTGACATGCACTTTCCACCTGAGAAAACTGAGGCACAGTGAAAAAGAGATGATTCTAAAGTATCAGAGTTACAATATAAGATAGAGCTAACTTCCCACAACTGTTTTTTGTTTGTTTGTTTTTTGTTTTTGCCTCTGATAATGGTATTTGAGGACGTAGCAATTGTAGGGCCATTTATGTAGTTAAATCCACTCACTTGGAAAAGTAGGAAACTGAGGTCAAGCTTGATGCTAGAGAGCCCCGGGAGTTCTCGGAGAGGTTGAGACCTTGACCAGGAGCTGGTGCCAGGAGAGTCCTTGACTCAGTTGCAGGGGAGGACTCAAGGGCTAGTTGGCATGAACAGCCAAAGAATTCAAGGCCTAGTCAGTGTGTCCAGCCAGAAAGTTTAATGTGTAGTGAAAGCACACGCTTGAAGAAAGTGAGCACAAGTTTTCTCCAAAGAAGGAGAAGCAGTCTGAGGTTGGGATCCTTGCCTTATAAGGACTTGGAGAGACCCTTCCCCCTCTGGTTATGCTAATAAGGGATTGATGAGCTGCACTTTATATTGGTTCCTTTCCGGGGCTGACGCAAGTGAGGGCTAGGTGTATGTGCACCAAAAGGAACTTTTTCTTATGAATCTTAGGGTCACTTCTCCCTCCCTCCTTTCCTATTTAACTGGCTCAAAAGGACATTAACTCATAGCACCTAAGACATATGGCTAGTTAGAAAATAGAAACTGGACTAAAGCAAGAAGTCTTAGCTCTTACTCCAATGTCCAATCCAGACATCACTTTTACTTAAAAGGTTTAAAAATTATCACTGGGATTTCTGGTTAACCAAGATGGTGGCATAAGATGCTCCAAGATGCCATCCCACCAAAGAATCTTTGAATAACTAGCAAAACCTGGAAAAGCCATTATCCTCAAAACTCTACAAAACATTTAGAAGATAGCAGTAACAGGGTGAATAGTAAATCAAGAAAATGCAGCATTAAAAGTGGTAGAAGTTTGTGGTGCTCTTGCTACCCCTTCTCCCATCCCCTCGCAGGTATAATGTGAAGCTACTCTACACTCTTGTTGTAGAGTCAGACCCCGTTCCTGAGGAAGCAGATCAGCCACTATGCATATAGGGGTAGCTGTATGACAGCGCAGTCTAGCTAGTGTCAAGCTGAAAGAATGAACAAGGAAACTCCTGTCTGGCTCAGCTTCCTAGAACTTGCCTTGCAGCCAGAAACAGCTTAATGACAATTATAATCCTGTAAGAAACAATGAAAGCATCCAGGGACAAACAATTACCAGCTCTAGGAAGTCCCTGGAGGGAATAGAGGGGACATATGTATTCCCATAAATGGGGGGATTCCTAAGGCCATGAGCTAGTTAGCACACGCACAGGACAAGATTCAGGTTCAGAAAAGATGGAGAGTGCCCTGTACATCACTTTCACCTCAGGCTAAGCTTATCGATTGGAGGGCTGAACTCCGAACACCAACACCAGGCGTTTGTTGATTTGTTTGTTTCTGTTAGCTCCTCGCACTTAAGGGAACTGTTATATTACTAGCTGGATACAAATTTAAGGGATAGACAGCACAGGGACTAAATCCAAGAGTAAACACTTTAAAATATCAAAATATAAAGGGTGCAACAAAAGATTATGAGACAAAAAAACAATAATGACAGCCCATCCAAAGGAAGAAAATAAAAATAGCAAAAGCATCAGTGAAGACTTTAGACATACCAGACAATGACTGTAAAAAAAATGGTTCTCAGTCTGCTCAAGGAGATAAAAGAAAACCCAGAAAAATATCCTTTAGTTAAAGGATATCAGGAACATGATGCATGAACAATATGGGAATTTAAATATAGAGACAGAAAATTTTAAAAAGGAACCAAAGTGAAATATAGGGGGTAAAGACCATGATAACTGAAACAAAAAATTCCCCAGAAGGTTTGAAATGAGAAATTCCCCACAGCAGATTGGAGCAAATAGGAGAAAAAAAAAAAAATCAGTGAACTCAAAGACAAGATGATTGAAATGATACAGGCTAAGGAACAGAAAGAAAAAAGTAATTATAAAAAATGAACAGAGTGGCAGGCCACGGTGGCTCAGCAGGCAGAGTTCTCACCTGCCAAGCCTGAGACCCGGGTTCAGTTCCTGGTGCCTGCCTGTGTAAAAAAAGAAAAAAAATGAACAAAGCCTAGGAGAACTGTGGGACGCCACAAAACATAATATTATATACATTATGAAAATCACAAAAGGAGAACAAAGAGAGAAAGGGGCAGAAGGAATATTCAAAGAAATAATGGCAGAAAATTTTCCAAATTTAATGAAACACATGAATATACACATTTAAGAATTCCATGAACCCCAAATAGAATAAACTTCAAGAAAACCATGCCTATACACATAGTAATCAAACTGTCAAATGCCAAGAACAAAAAGAGAGCTCTGATAGTTGTTAGAGAAAAGCAGTGTGTTAAATATAAAGAAGCTTCGATAAGATGAAGTGTCAGTTCTCACTAGAAACCATGGCGGCAAGAAGTCAGCAGGATTAAATATTAAAATTAAAATACTAAAGGAGAGGAAAAAAACAATTGCCAACCAAGAATTTTATATATAGTAAGATGGTCTTTCAAAAATGGGGGCAAGATTATGGCATTCTCAGATAAAAAACAGAGATTTCATTACAACTAGATCTGCCCAACAAACAATGTTAAGAAGAGTTCTTCAGACTGACAGGAAAGGACACTGGACAGTGAATTGAAGAGACTTAAAGAGACGTACAGAGACCTCTGGAAGAGGTGACCATATAAGTAATTATAAATGCCAGTACTATTTTGTATTTTTGATATAACTCCACTGTTTCCTTATAGTTTCCAAAATTTATATGCATAATGAAACATCTATGATTTTGTACATAAAAGCATAATATTCCACCAAATGTTACACAAAATATTACACTAAAATCAACTAAATATGAAATTAGGAACTAATGGAAGAATGAAGAGACAAAAAAATGTAAGAAACTTACAAAACCAAATGACAAAATGGCAGAAGAAAGTCCTGCATTTTCAGAGTTGTAAGAACAGGTGCAAACCTTGACCCAACTATAAGCTGTTTACAAGAGACCCAGATTAAATTCAAAGATACAAGTAAGTTGAAAGTAAAAGATAGAAAAAATATAACATGCAAATAGTAATCTAAAGAGAGCTGGGGTAGCTAGACTCATATGAGATAAAATAGACTTTAAATAAAAAATTATCACAAAAGACAAAGGTCAGTTCATACAGCCAATTAAATAAGAAAACATAGCAATTATAAATATATGCACCTAATGGCAAGCCCCAAAATATATGAAACAAATATTCACAGATTTGAAAGAAGAAATAGATGATTCTAAATTAGTAATAGGAGACTTCAATACACTTTCAATAATGGATAATGTCGACAGAAGATCAATAAGGAAACAGAAGACTTGAACAATACTATAAACCGAACAGTCCTAAAAGACATATTAGAATATACACCTTATCCAACAACATAAAAATGCCTATTTTTCTCTAATGAATTTTCAAAATGAATGTACAAAAAATTTTAAAATATTGAAATCATATTATGTCTTCTTTGGCCATATGGAATGAAGTTAGGCATC
>PVIY010015355.1:0-54097 GCA_004026745.1 Myrmecophaga tridactyla | reverse complement strand
GCGTTCTCTGCTCTCTCTGAATCTCTCATTCTCCAAAATGTTTCCTCTTTTATAGGACTTCAGAAACTAATCAAGACCCACTCAAATGGGTGGAGACATGTTATCCCCTAATCCAGTTTAACAACCATTCTTAACTAAATCACATCAACCAGGGAGATGATCCCATTACAATTTCAAGCATACAGTATTGAATCGAGACATTCTACCTTTATGGAATGGGATTTATATTAAAACATGGCTTTTCTTAGGGGGCATACTTCCTTTCACACCAGCACACTTGCCAATTCTAAAGAACACCTAGGGTATAAGATTCTACAAAGGTTCCATGCACTAAGTTAACGTTCCCAAACCTACAACCTCCAGATGGGTCCCTGGACCAGGTAAGTCCTGAAATGCAGAGGGGCCAGTCTCTCCAGAACAACTAGTTCCATCCCCTTAGCCCATATTATCGACAGCCCCTTCCAACATGAAAAAGTTAGAATGGGAATAGCCCAAATACCCCTAAAGAGTGGGAGAAAAATCAAAGGTGATAGTGGAAATATACAGAGAAGATTGGGTTTAACAAATGAGTATGAGTGCTGAATCATTATACTGATATTTCTTTTAGCCTCCAGTACCTTAGAGCAGCTAGAAATAAAAATCTAAAATTGTGGAATTGTAACCCATATCAAACTCTGAAATCTGTTCTACGACTAATTGTTGTGATGTACTTTGAAATTTATTGCTTTTATGTATATATGTTATTTAAAGAAAAGGAGGAGTATCTCAGAGAAAATAGGATTTTACAAATGAGTATGAGTGCCAAATCATTATATTGATATTTCTGTTGGTCTCCAGTGTCTTGAAGAAGAAAAAACAAAAAATGGTGGAACTGTAACACATACCAAACTTTAAAATTTGTTCTACAACTACTTGTTAAAATGTACTTGGAAATGTATTGCTTTTTTGTACATATATTTCACAATATACAAAAGTTTTCTTAAAAAAAAAAAAGAGTACACACTTTATTATCCTGTTTCAATGAAGTTCAAGAACAGCCAAATCAAATCTATGGTGATAAGAATCTGAATAGCGGTTCCCTAAGGGAAGCTGTTACCTCTGGGACAACTGGGAAGGTGCATGGGGAGAACTTTGAGGTGAGGGTGACCTTCCAGCCTTCATGTGGCTGTGCTTCCATAGACATATACAGATGCAAAAATTCATCAAGATTAAGATTTAAGATTTACGTCCTTTACACAATTGAGGTATACCTCAATTTAAACATTTTCAAAGACAAAAATACAGACGGATGAACACTTAAAAATGTGAATAGTGGTAACTGATGGCTATGGGAATATGATGTTCTGATTTGTTTTGTTTTGCTGCTCATTTGTGTTTTCTAACTTACTATAATACATATGTGCTGCTTCTGCAATAATAAAAGGTTATTTGTGAGGTTGCAGTCCAATTACTCGATGATATTATTCATGCTGCCTCAGGGGAGAGTTGAGAAATATACTTACTGCCTTGCCCCTGCAGGAGAGAGGAGTGTGGCCATGCATGTAAAAAAAAAAAAAAGGGATGAAGTGCTAATTGGGGTGGCATCCAGGTATGTGGGACTGTTCAGGGGAAGACCCGAGTTCTGAGCACCTGGAAGGTCGGAGTGGGCTCCAAGAATCCAAACCTCATGGCGCAATGGAAAGAATCCAAGAGATAGAATCTGAAAATTTAGGTCTGAATCCAGATCCAACCGTCAACTAATTGTGGCCTTTGGCAAGTCATTTAAGCTTGGCGATGAAAGTAACCTTAGAGGTCCTTCGATGAATTAGTCACAAAGCAGCGCCCAAAAGCCAGGTCACTGACTGTGCACAGGTTCCTTCCAGCATATGTTGCTTCCTTGTTTATGATCTTCTTACCTCCAATTTATATAGCAATTTACATTTTATGAAATACCAGTGTTCCTGATGGATTTTCACAGAACCTCTTGTGAAGCAAGCATTGTTCTTTCCCTCTTTAAAGATAAGAATCAGCACCTTCCCTCTGGTCTTCTCCAAGACTTGTATTCTTTCCTCTACGTCAGATAGTCTGTCTAGGACCCTGACACTGAGCTACACCCCTCCTTCACCCTACAAATGCTCAGAGCAGATCTGCCGTTCACCTCCATCCTTGACAGAACCTAATTTTTCTGAGGAAGGACAGAGGGCTCTGCATAGAGCATCCCTGAATGACCTAATAGGCGTTACTAGTGCTGGCTTCAGGTCATTCCAGGAAGGACCCAGACTCTTCTGGCTCTGTATTACCTGAGGCATATGAGAATCCAGAGCTCCAATGCTGAGGAGCCACTCAGATCAAGGCCTGCCAGCTCCTTCTGTTCTAAGCATACTCTCCTGATCCATGATGAGAGGGCACAATTCTTTATCAGTCCTCTTCTTTCCACCCGGAAGGATTCTCCCCAAGCCCCAGTCCCCAGTTCCATCTCTATTCAGTTCCTGCCTCTCCCTAAGGCCATCTTCTTAGGCCCTCAGGTCCCATCACCCTCCCAGATGGTGAAGAAGCAGCAGCAAGAAGCAAAGCAGTAGTGGGCCCAGGAGGCAGCAGCTAGCACCTCACCCTCCTCAATAATTCATTTCAACAGAGACTGCGGACACTATGCCCTCATTCTGAGCTGGAGATGCCTACTATATCTCTGATCCTTATATTTAGAGAGGGAGGGACTCAGGTTAGGGCAGAGGGCTAGTGGGGACAAGAAGAAGTGTACCCGGCTTCCAGTCCCATTCGCTGGCACCTCTCCCCCTTACTCTCCATTGGAGAGAGGCTCTCATCTGTGCTGAGAACAGGGATCCAGTGAGAGATAAAGGAACTCACAAACTGCAGTATACCAGAGGGGCAGAGAGGAAGCATCCAGATGCAGTGCCTCATCCCCACTCAAACCAGCTGTACATGCCAGGGTCAGTCTCTTCCCCATCCCTCTGAGCCTTCTCGAGGCCACCCCCTGACTCTCATCAGCAGCCCCACCCTCCTAAAGAGTGCAGGACTTCCTTCTATTCTAGGCTTGTGGAAGTCCTGGGATCTTTCCATTGCCCCCACCAAGGGAACTGTTTCCCCAAAAGGCTCCCACCCTTCTAGCCTGTAATTTGAGTCAAATATCTCATTATATCTTCCAAGGATTTCCCTATCCTATCCCATCCCTTTCCAGCACCAGCTTCCATGGCTAACCTCTGATGTTTACAAAGTTTGTAAATGTATGGTATGGGGGAAGGACTTGAACTGACTCCTTGGGCAGTGTTGTTTATTCAGAGTCCTAAAGTGTCAGGAGTTTGGCAGGAGAGGTTCTTGGCCTCTAGTGAAGAAGAAACTTGCAAAGTCAAGGCCAGCCCCTCCTCCCCTGGCCCCATCCTAAGGGGCCCCTTCCTCCGCCTGGGGCAATAGCCTAAAGTTCCCCTCATGTCCCACCCTCACTCTGCACTCGAACCCATTCTGTGCAATTGGAATCACCCATCACATGCACTGGACCCAGAGGGGAAACTGAGATCTAAAACTAACACATATGAAGCACCTGCTGTGTGCCAGACTGAGCCATACTTTGGGTAGCAAGGCAGTAAAAGCCAAGCAACTCAGTCCTCTCATTCTCCCCTCCTTCCCAGGCACCAGGAAGAGCTTCGAAATCCATAGAGCAGAAACCCTCCCTGCCCCGGTGCAGGCAAGGGTTGGCTCTTGAAGCTGTCACTGACTCCCCGGTCCCTAAAGTGAGGGCCAGTAAGGGAAGGAGGGTGCAATCTTGCTGGTCACATCGGCAAGAAACTCTTCAGACATATTTCTAACAAACGCTGCATTAGAGGACGGAGTCTGAGAGTGCCTAGAAGCAACAAATACTACCATAGGCCCAGAGGCAGAGCACGGAAATAGGCAGAGGTTGCAGCAGGAGGGATTGAAGTGTGTTGTCAGAGGAACTTCCCCAGAGTAATATTGATATTGGGAATGGGAATTCCCTGTGGAAGCTATTTCTACAGAGCTATTTCAGAAGGTCTAGGCAGAATAGATACAAAGGGAAGGACATAGTGATCTCTTGTTCTGTTGTCTTTGTGGAGCAGATTTTTCAAATGCCAGGGTCACTAAGTACAGTTGAGGAGATGAGTGGGGATCGAACTCCAGCCCTAGATCAGCTACGCCCCCTGGTGTAGAGCGGTGTCTCACAGGAGAGGGCATCTTAAAAATACGCCCAAACACCAAGCCAAAGACCTTGCAGAGGTCCTGTCGAGTATCCTGAGGTCCTGGCAACCTGGGGGTGTGGGAGGTCAGAAGAGAGGGTGAGCTGAACCTGGGAAGAAGGTATCAAGGGTACCTGGGGAGTCCTGGGGGCTTGTATGCCAGGGCTGAGGACCCTAATGGCCCACACTGAGCAGGCTGCCCTGCACAGAAACTATGAGGTCAGCCAGCGATGGGGTGACCCCAAGGAACTCGAGTGGCAAGGAAGAGGGTGTGAGTCCTGGACAGGGACCAAAGGGAGAGAATCTTGCCAGGCATCTCACACGGAGGGGCAAAAGGGAGGGGTATGTGGTGCAACAGCTGGGGTGGAAATGAGAAAAAGCAAAGGGTGCGGAACTGCCCTTATGTGCACCTCAGATTCCCTCTGATAGGCTCAGGGAAAAGTAATTGATATTTCTATTTTAAAGTAAGGGCAGAGAAATGGTGTTTTAGTCTATAGGTTCAGAGAGAGGGAGGGAGGGAGGGAGGGAGGGGAGAGCCAGAGACAATTGCTTGCCTTGGCCAGCACCCCCGCCCCCTTCTCCTGTGGAAACTTAAGCTGCCCCAAGGCCCAGAGGAGCTAGTCCATTAGCTGTGGTCAGCAGGGGGTGCAGGAAGGGGGGCCCTCTCCTTCAAGCTCTGCTTGCCAAATGGAAGGCAAAGCTTTTCCTTCTTCGCAAAGGGCCCCAAAACAAAAACAAAACAACACAAAAAAGCATTAAAACATGCTCACACATTTTTTAAAATACACACAAAACATACCTTCTTTATCTTCTCTGAATGGCTGAAGCTGGGTAACTTGGGGGTGCCTGGTGGGGGGAGTTGGGGTGGGTAGGGCATCTGTGACTGACTGGACTGGACCACAGAGGGAGGGTGGGAGGGTGGGAGCTGTCCTCACAAAGCACCATCCAGGTTACATCCAGCTTGAGGAGGAGCTGGGGGTGAAGAGAGGAGACTGTCCTCCAGCTTTGTTCCCTCTGGAATGGGGGCAAGTGGGGGATCAGCTGAGCAGAGATATGGGGCAGCATCCTGAGAGCCTCCACCCCCAGGGGATGGGAGGATTGTGAGAAGGGGTCCCCAGAACCCACAAAGGAAATGGGTTAAAGGAAGGGCCAGGCGACGGTGGGGCACCCTCCATCTAAAAGGGAAGAGTTCTAGTCAGTGATGAGGGGAAGTTGGGGGATCCAGGTCATAGCGTCTCAGGGTGTTTCTGTCCATAGCCCCCAGCCACCGTCTTTGATATGGAGAAGCGGGTGGGAGTGGGGGGTCCAGCCTGAGGTTGTTGGGGATTGTGGAGGGACCAGTTAGAAACCAGTTCGCTCAGAAGGGTACAGAGAAAGAGCCCAATGGGGCTACACCCTCGCTCCCCCCTTCCCCCGCCAGAACTTGGGCTTGTCCTGTTTGACGTGCCCGCCGAAGGGGGCGGGGGGGGGGTACTGACCCAAAGAGCGGTCCCGCGGCTCTGTACTCCCTGCTGTCCAGTCCCGACCCGGACGCTGTCCGGCTCAGGGGACCAGGATGGAGGTAAGAGAGGTCTGGGGGGCGGAGAAGCGTGTGTTTCAAAGGAATCCCCACGGTGATGGAGATAAAACGAGCGCACCCTGGGGTCGGCTACTGGGGGTCTAGAGCTGGGACCGCAGTTCTTGGAAGGAAGGATGGAAGAGGGATTCGTACTAAGCCTCGGCGGGGTATGGCTCCCGGGTGACCCTCTGGGCTCAGGTCAGTACAGCGCCTCCTGCTGGCAGGGCCGGACCCCTGCCGAAAGGGAGACCAAACTGATCCCGGGCGAGTGCAGCCACCTGGAAGGCGTGTGCGGCCACACCGCGAGCGAACCCAGGGTGCTCTGCAGCCAGTTAGGGAGGAGCCGCCTCACCTCGCCCTTCCCCTTCGCGGGCTGGGACCACGGCGCTAGAACCCGGGACAGGAGGGGTGACAGCAGACAATCCCCAGGCGCCGGGCACGTCCCGCCTGAACTATCTCCAAATGGATCCCGCTAGAGCCCCAGGACCCGGGCCTGGGAGGGCTGGATGAACGTGGCTTGACGCATGGACCCGCAAGCCGTAAATGAGCATTCTTCCTTTTCGGTCCCTTCCTCCGCTGAGGTCGGGGTGGAGGCCACGGCTGGAACTGCGGGAGCCTCTCTTCTTTGGGAGACAGAGGTCGGGTGCCTGGCGCACGGAGCGGGGATTCAGAAGGAACAAAAGCTTCTGCCTAAAGCACAAGAGTTAAGGCAGCCTTGGGCTACTCTTGCCCTTCAGCCTGCGGCGATGGGGGCTCCAAAGTCCTTTCCCTTTCTGGGGAGGGGGTTGAGAGGGAACCTGAGGGGAGGGGGAGCTGGAGAAGGAGCGCCAGAGATTGGGATGGAAGGGCAGTAGGAGGCGCCCAGATAAACAGCTGAGATCAGAGAGAGGAGGTAGAAGAAACGGGGAGGGAGATAGGCTGGAAGGAAAGGCGAAAGAACAGCGAAAGAGACTGACAGAGGCGCCAAGATAGGAGGGGAAAGGGAGGGAAAGAAAGGAGGAGGGAAGGGGGAGGGAACCGACAGGAGGGAGGGGAGCGGACCCGGCAAGAGGGAGGGGAGCAGGCGGAGGAGCCGAGCCGGCGTGGGGCGAGGCGAGGCGTGCAGACAGCAGCCAGTGTGCGGAGCGGCGGCCGGGTCCTGCTCCCACCTCGGAGCCCCGGGCCCGGGGAAGGGGGAAAGGCCACTAGCCCGGTCTATGTCTTTTTCTGACTCCAGTGCAACCTTCCTGCTGAACGAGGTAACCGCGGGCCCCCTCCCTAATGGGTGGGAGGGGAGGGAGTCCAGAGGAAGCCAGACCAAGGGTGGAAGGCAACCCGTAGAAGGGAGAAGCCAGAGCTGGCAGCTCCTAAGCATTAGAACTGGTAAGGGAGGAGAGGATTTATGGGAAGCTGGAAAGGGGCAAGATTAGAGGGAGTGGGAAGGGCTCTGCTGAACTCTCCTTGGTATCTCGCCCGGAATTCCCTGGGGTCAGTTTAGCCCCTAGAATGCAGTCGTTGGAGACTCCTGGAGGGAGGACTTTGTAGAGGTGTTGGCTCCTGCCTCAGTTTCCCCCTTCAAGGCTCAGGGATTAGGATCTACCCAGCTTCCTCGTGCACTGAGAAAAGCTAGAATGTATTCTGGAGGCACCCAAGAACTCTAATTCCCAAACCTGGTTACTCAGACTTTGCCCCCTCTGTCCTGCTTCAATGCCTGGCTAGAGACTGGCAGAAGGAGTCCTCTCCTCAAGGCTTGGACCCTGATCCTTTTTTTTTTTTTTACAAAGGCAGGCTCCAGGAACCGAACCCAGATCTCTGACATTCTGACATGGCAGGCAAGAATTCTGCCACTGAGCCACCATTGTACCTCCCCTGATCCTTTCTGCACTCAGCATTCTCCCCTTAGGCCCAGCCATGAGAAAGAAAAAAGATTAGGGATACTGACATGTCCTGCTACAGATAGGAAGTCACTAGGTTGGCCTGAGAATTAGAGAAGACATTCGTCTACCAAATGCTAGAGGGCATTGGTAGCAACCCAGAGATATGACAAGAAGAAAGGGAGGCTCCACAGCGCCCGGAGGACCCAGGGGATGGGCCAGGTGTGAGGAGATTGAATCCATCTCCTGGGATTTGTTGGCATGGCAACTCATGCCTCATGAGCAGACCTAGGCACTATTGTCCCAGATGTGGATGAAGACAACAAGGTGTGTGAGGAAGGCGTACTGCTGATACAGATCCATTGTTATCTGCAGTCTCCAGGACTCCCTGGGATTAGGGAGAGTCCAAAAAAGAGATGCCAGCAGTTTAGATTCAGGGATGGAGAGTGAAACAGCTGACTCAGCATCTGTCTTCACTGGAATCCTCTCCTAGGAGAGAGCCCCTTAAGGGTCTTATTCTTTCATACTTCAGATCTCTTCTCTGCCCCCAGAAGAAATGGACAGAAGAAATGGAAGTGGCAGAGAGAACAAAAGAGGAGGATAGAGGGAATGCTATGAAAGTGGGAGAGGGCAAAGAAGAGAAAAGCCAGTGTGTTGGGGGATTCCCAATCCAGAAGAATCCAATATATAATATTTTATATATATATAATATATAATAACCTCAAATTATATATAATAATCTAATATATAATAACCTCAGGATAGGGAACTGTGAAAGCAAACTGCATTCACAATAGGGACTGGTCCCCTCAGCTGAAGGGGCTCCAGCCAAATCCAGTTTGCCAAACCTAGCAGAAGGAGGATGCTGGGCTGGACGGGGCTGGACCATCCACAGGAACAGTCAGACTAAAGGCAAACTAAAAATAGTTTTAAGATGAGGCCCCTTCTCTCTCTTTTCCTTGCCAAGCAAGCACAAACAAGTAGCATAGATGGGAAGCTGACTGGTTTAAGCGGTCTTCTTCTCTCTCATGCATAGGCCCTTCTACCAAAGAGCCCATGAACCTTGTCAAGTTTTGGTTTCCTGAGTCTCCTCTAGCCCTGAAGCAGGAAGAGACTGGCAATTATTTAGAGCAAGATGTTCCATAAATGTTTGTGGAAGGAATAAATTAGTGAGCAGAGATGGGTAAGGAACATTTGGTGGTCCCTCTCCTAGACTCCAAGTCTCAATGCTAAAAGACCCCCTAGAAAGTCTAGCCCAACATTCTTTTAAGGAGTGGGAAATAGTCTCAGAGATAAGTAACTTGACTGGGATCATAGTTTTTAGTGGCAGAGCCAAAATTAATATGCAAGTATCTTAACTTCCAAACATCTTTTAGCCACTATACCATATACCCTTCCCACTACCCCTCCCCCATTCCCCACCCTCGTGTCATGGACAGAGAGGTCCCTATTCTAAACTCTTCCCTTGCTGTTCATCTTCCTTCAACCCATTATTGAGAGGGAAAGAAGCATCACTAAATGGTTATTAAAGTGATAACAATAACTCCCTACAATTGGGCAGGGATTTTTAGTTTATAGAGGCTCTCACACCCCCATTTTCTTATCTCACCCTCATAGTGAGGTGTGAGAAACTGGGACTAGAGAAAAATCAGGCTCAGGGACAAAGGTCCAGACACTAGGAGGCCTAAGACCTCTCTCCAAGTGTACCCCCTTGTCTACTTCTGTCATCCCCCTGAGGGGAGGGGGTGGGCAGGTAGGTGGGTAGGCAGTCTAGACCATTAATCAAAATTCAGAGAACTAACTTTGCTCAGGAGATGAAGAAAGGAGGGAGCTCATTAGGGGAATCTTTGGAGAAATTTCCTCAAGATAAGGCCATGGCTCTATCTCTAATCTTGGGGCTCCTCTGGAGGAGACTGACTGGTGCAGAGTGGTACATGTGACTGGACTCTGGATACCTAGCCCTCATCTTTGCTAAGGAGAGAATCTAGTCTTACGCCAGTGACTCTGGGGAGACGTGCCGTTTCTCCCTCCCAACCCCACTGTGGCCAGGACCCTATTTTCTCTCCTACCCAAAATAACCCCCCTACCTCCCTACCTCCGTCCACTTGTTTCTTCCCCCCCTCCCTTGAGGCTCAGCTAAGACAGCCTCTCCCAGCTCCAGTTCCCGAGGAGCTGGCACAGTCCTTGTCAGGGAAGTAAGGAAGGGAACCTCCATCCCTGCTAGACTAGAATGAAATCTGCCAGCCTAACCCCAGCTCAGGAAACATCATCACCACTACCACCACCACCACCTCACCCCACCCCGGCCCCTTACCCTTAGTATGGGGTTGGGCAACACAACCCTTTGCTGACACCGCATCTCTGGACTGAGGGGGGTGGGCACCTGTTGGGATAGGGGTGCTTTCATGGCGTTGGCTTCGTGTCACCAAACTCATTTCTCACCAATTCCATTGAGAGGTTTGCTTTTGGAGTCTTCAGGACTGCCAGGGCCCAGACACACCGCCCTCTCACCTGGGGCCCCTCCCCCGTCTGCAGCTGTCCCTCCCCCACGCCTCTTCTGTTTTCCTCAGTCTCCCCATTTCCCTGTCTCCCCGCTTCCTCCCTCTGCTTTTATCCCTTCTTTTTCTCTCCTGATTCCTGGTAACCTGCGCCCTCTCCTTTCTCAGCTTGGGTCTCGTCTCCCTCCGAGTCTCGGTGTCCCCTCCCCTCCCCCGCTCCAGCCCTTTGTTTCCCGACGGAGTATTTCCTGGGTTGCCTTGCGTCTGGGTCTCCGCATCTCTCCTCGCCCCGCCTCCTCCAAGCCTGGAACCGCCCCACCCGCTGTCTCTCCTCCCTTTCCTCCCCCTTCTGCCTGCCACCCTCTCGGCCCCATAGGTGCTTGGGGACCCACCTTCTACCCAGCTCCGGTCTACTACCCTCTCCCGGCCCAGTCCAGAGCTCCCCCAGTGGCGGGCGCCCCCCACCGCCTACCCCGCCTTCTCCCGGGGAGGGGAGGCAGGTGGGCGGGCACTATTGTTGTAGGAGCCGGCGCCAGATTCCTCAGCCGCTCCTGGGGTGGGACCAGCGGGGTTTGGGGGGGAGGAGTAGGGGGAGCGGTGATTTGAGCTGGGAGCAGCTGGTCTTCGCGACTCGCTGCCTGCTTCGCGCTCTCTCGCTCGCTGCCGCCACCGCCGCCGCCGCCGCCCGCCGGGCTGCGGGGCTCGGTGGCATCTCTCGGGCGCGGCCGCTGCCTTCGCCCCTGCGTCCCGGCCGTTCCCGCCCCCGGCGCCGCTCGCTTCCCCCCACCCGGACTCCCCCATGTATGACGACTCCTACGTGCCCGGGTTTGAGGACTCGGAGGCGGTGAGTGCCCACGGTGAGGGTGGGGGTGGGGAGTTGGGATGGCACCTCCTCTCCTTTGGACCCTTCCCCCAGTTCAGGACTTTGAAAAAAAAAAAAAAGCCTCAGTGGCAGGGCAAAGGTGGGGGCGCTGTAGGAAAGTGGGGAGGTGGAATTTCATGCCGGGGGCTCCCCAGTGCCCCAGTCATAGACCAAGGGCCATCGGATGTGAGCAAGAAGGGGGCAGTTTGGGGAAAAGGGTTGGGCAGGTGGCTCTCAAGAATAGGACGGGAGGAGTGGAGGGAGGAAGGAATGGAGGAGTGGAGATAAATGGCACAGACGCTTTAGAGAGGGCCGACGCAATGTCTAGAGTTCGAAGAGGAGGATTTATGGGATCTAAACAAAACAGCTACAGGAGGAGCTGGGGCTCTTGAGGAGGGGGACATTCCAGACCAGTGCCCCAAGTCAGCAAAATATAAGGGAGCCTGGGAGAACATCAAGGAGTCTGGTCCCAGCCTTTTCATAAAGAGGGATCATAAAACTTGAGAACCTCCATTATCCCTTCCTGCCCTCCATGTCTGCGCATTGCCTTATCTCCTCACACTTCCTTTAGCCCAGCTTCTGACCAAGGTTGAAATCCAGGCACCAATACATAGGTGGGCTGATTGACCAAGCTGGATCCATTCCACAGCTCCCTGCTGAGGCTTCCTCATTAGCAGTAGGCACCCTGAATCCCTGCTCAGCATGGAGGGCCCGGAGGTGAGGCCAGAGAAGCCAAGGGCCTGAGGTTGGAGAGGAAGCTTTTTGCTCAGAGAACCAGGCAACTAATAAATATTTAATTCTCCTCTTTGCTTTTATCTCCTGACCCACTGAGACAAAGCAGTTCATTAGGCAGTGATTCCCGGAGCTCAGAGATCAGGAAGAGTATCTAGAAAGAGGGGGCATGGATGGGGAGCAGCTTTTCAGACTCCTGGAGTTATCAACCTTCCCTTAAACCTGAAAGAAGGTCTCCTTGGAAGAGGACCACCAGATAGATGTCTTAGAAGGGACCCGCTGATTGTTGTGAAGGGTAGAACTGTATGGTTACCAACACTACTGGGTCTAAAAAGGAAGTATATTCAAGCTCTTTTCTATCTCTTGATGCCAGGCTCAGGATAGATGAGTGCTAGGGCTCAGAACAGGAGGCTGTCAGTCCTTTTCTGGGACTGGGCTCCTGCTGGGCCCAGTTCCCCACTGGGCCTCTGGGGCTAATTACCTAGCAGCTAGAGCACATCATTTTCAAGGCCCGTGTCTGAAAAATGAAGGGACAGCTGGCATGGCCCAGGGTGCCAAGGGGAGCTTGAAAAGGGACCTTTCTGTGGGGCTGGAGGGGAGCCGGGAGGTTCTTCACATCCCTAGAGAGAAGGAAGGAGCTGTTGCAAAGTGGATGGCATTTGAAGGCTGCGTGACAACCTATTGCTCTCTTCCTGCCCCTTTCTAGTTCCTAGATCCCCTGCCCCCACTTCCCTTTCTCTTGCCTGGCTCCTTGCTCTCCCTGAGGCCCCCTCTGAAGCAGTAGGAGGGAGATCAGACTCTAAATAAATCTACCGGCTCATCTCCCTCCTCGCCTTCCCCCGTGCCAGGCAAGAGTGGAGCTGCAGCCTGCCCACACACTCACCAGGCAAGGGGGGCACCACCAGGGCTCTGTGCCAACTCTTGGCAGCTCCAAAGTACTGAGCCTGTGACTGTTTTGGCAAAGCAGGAGATGGGGGAAACAAGACCCCAGAGTGTACTTGGAAGAGCAGTCTTGGCCTCCCTCAGTGAGGCCAGAGCATCAGAGATGAGTGAGCCCTAAGGACTTGGGAGTAATGAAGAGGGGGTTCCATTCTGAGCACAGCTTATTTAATATTTAGGGAGAGATCCTGTCATTCCCATCCTAGATGGGAGGCCAGGTAACCCTGATGTCCCAGGCAGGGACATTAAGATTACTATTAAGTTGACAGCCTAGAGGACAGGGAGTAAAGGTTAGACTCCTCTCCCAGCTCAGTGCTAGGCATCTAAGAGGTATCTGATATTAATTTATCCTGCCTTTCCTCCTGTCTCCCAGCCTATCAGCCCCTATCTACTTCACACAGCTGTATCCTGCAGAGGTATCTCTTTTATACTCAGACCTCTGGGAAAGAAGTCCCTCCTACTGACAATGCATAGATCCTTCCTGGGGATCAGCCTCTTTTTCCTGCTGCCGAGCAAGCCTTATTTTACTCTCATGAGTGATGAGAAAGAGCAGACAGACTCAACTCCTCTGTAAAATTAAGACTTTCCCCGCCTTGTGCTATCTTCATGCGTTTGGTCTACCACAGATGTTATCTATAGCTTAAGCTCTAGGGCCTAGGCTAAGACCAAGCTGACAAGCCCTCCTGCCCAAGAGACGACTGGGGCAGAGGCCAGGTGGACAGTAGGTATGTGTTCCCACTGATAATCTGGTCTCTGCTGCCTCTTACGAGGTACTTATGCACCGAGGACTTGGGGAAATGTTCCTCGGTCTGAGAACATTCTGGACACTGGACTAAAGTTTCTTCCCCTACACACACACACACACGAACAGCTTATCTAGGCTCCTACCTTCTGTTTGCCACCTGTACTCAGAATTGAGGGAAGCATCATTTCAGTCTTCTGCCCGTAAAGAAGGGAAACTAAGATAGAAAACAAGATTCCTTTCTCCCTAGACGGAGGAGAAACTCAGATATCCTGACTTCCAGTCTCTTGTCCCAGGGTTCAGCTTCCCTTTTTCATTTGTGTATCTCCCTCACAGCCCTGAAGATGAGCTCTGGGGTTCTCCAAATACACCCTCATTGCCCTTCCTATGGGCAGGATTCAGAGACTCTCTTTGCTTTGCTTACTAGAGACCCTCCCCCCATGTCCCCAGGGTCTTACTCTTTGGCTGGGTTGCCTGGCACAAGCCTGGCCCTTCTCCAGGGCCTGATCTCCTCTGGGCTTAGGGAAGGAGTGTGTGTGGGGGGGGGGTGTAGGCCAGGTGGTAGGCAGGGCCCAACCTCACCCATGCCCTGGGAGATAGCTTTGTGTTGCCTTCTCAGTCTGTGTCTTGTTTGCTGCCCACACTTGGCCAGTTGCCCTGGCAGGTGTGGGAGGAAAGTGGGGGGTGGGGAGAGTAAAGGGGAAATAACTTTCAGGAGTTGGCAGCTTGTACCCTCCTCTTCACCCTGGAAGGGTAGAGACTGGGAAAGATGAGACCTAAGGGGGCAGATGGCTATATCCAAACACTCAGGGCCAGTGCAACACCAGCCAGCATCCCTTGCTTCTTTCCTGGTGGGCTGTTCTCCTGCCAGGCTTTTTAAAGAGAAGGAAGTATGAACAAGAGGGCTGGGTCTCTTAGATTCAGAATCATCTCTAGTATACCACCTTTTGTATATCTTTCTACCCTCTGCCTCAGAGGACCTAGTAGAGGGGGAAAAAGGCAGGAAGGAGAAAAGTGTGGCAGACTCTATTCAAAGCTGCAGTATTAATAGGCTTGGGGGAAGAGGCCCAGTTCTTAGCACATATGGATTGGACCAACTTTGCTGTACTGGAGGCCCTGGAGCCTTTCCCAAGGGAATGGCAGGGACTGTGGGGGCCCAGCCACCCCGCTTGGAGACAGGCTGGGGATTCGCGGTGGCACAACTGTGGGTTAGGAGGGTGCCTGTACCCTATACAGTACACTGCATGCTGGAGCCCGGGGTCACAGTCTCTCTCCTCTCCCAGGGTTCAGCTGACTCCTATACCAGCCGCCCATCTCTGGACTCAGACGTCTCGCTGGAGGAGGACCGGGAGAGTGCCCGGCGCGAAGTGGAGAGCCAGGCTCAGCAGCAGCTTGAAAGGGCCAAGGTATCACCTTCTGGGGTAGGGGCCAAGACAGAAGGCCAGGCTACATGGAAACCTGTGCTTGGTCCTAAGTCCTGAAAGGTCACTGGGCAAGGTGGATGTGAGTGTGAAAGAATGTGCGTGTGTGTGATGGGCAGAGAGTCTGACCAAGGCCAAGCCCTCTGCAGATCGGGTACTGAAACTAGGAAAGGGGTGGACTGAGGCTCCCCTCACATGCACTGATGGCCAAATTCTCCAGCACAAGCCCGTGGCATTTGCTGTGAGGACCAATGTCAGCTACTGCGGCGTACTGGACGAGGAGTGCCCAGTCCAGGGCTCTGGAGTCAACTTTGAAGCCAAAGATTTTCTGCACATTAAAGAGGTGACCGACCCCCTAGCCCACCGAAGCCTCTACCACTTAAGTTTCCTACTCCTGCCCCAAATCCCAGTGCCTCTTACTTTTTAAGGTCCTCAATCTATAAAAAACACGCCCCAAACTCCTCAGCTCTTATCTTCAACATGCACCCATTCACTTTTCACATCTAAGACCTAATTCCCAGGGTCTCCATCCTTCTGAGACCTGGCTTGGGCCTCAGCCTCCATATCTGTAAGGTGCCTCTTGGGTCCCTTGGGACAGCTGGCATGCCTCACTCTGAGTCCTGGCTGCCCTTCCCTCTGGCACCTTCTCCTGTCCACCTCCCTTGCACTGCCTTCCTCAGCCCACTTGAACCAGCTGAGTGCCTCCCTGGCTCCTTCACATTGAAGAACCAGGACTGAGGCTTAGGCTCCCTCCTCACACCTCCCCTTCTGGCTCCATCTCACCCCCAGAAGTACAGCAATGACTGGTGGATCGGCCGGCTAGTGAAAGAAGGTGGGGACATCGCCTTCATCCCCAGCCCCCAGCGCCTGGAGAGCATCCGGCTCAAACAGGAGCAGAAGGCCAGGTGAGAGCAGGGCTGTGGCTCAACAAACACTCACCCCAGACATGTACACATTAACCACAGTACACAGTCACCACACACACACACACCACACATACGCATATGTCCTATGTACAGACCCTAAACAAACCCTGCTATACAACCACACAGATATACAAGCATACACATAAATGCACATGACTAGTGAGTAATGTTTAGACACACACACAGAGACACTCTCTCTGACCTCACTCTCTGTTCTCAGGAGATCCGGGAACCCCTCCAGTCTGAGTGACATTGGCAACCGACGCTCCCCTCCTCCATCTTTAGGTAGTTCCCTGTCCCACGCCACCTATCTTGTGTAGGTGGGTAACTAAGGCACAGGGAAAATTCTTCCCAGATTAACTGTGTGGGGAGGGGTTGGTGGCAGGATCAAAAGAGCTGGGAGAAGCCCATTTTCTCCCCTGGGGAAGGGGATATCATACCCCCAGGGCCTTTTCCTCTTTTACAAATTTTAACCTTTTATTTCCTTTTCCAAAAAGCCAAGCAGAAGCAGAAGCAAGTAAGTCAAGGAATGGGCCTGGGCTGGGGGCTGGGGAGTGGGGGTAGGAGGGGGTGGCGGGTTGGCTCATGGCTTATGGCTCTGAGAACAGTTTTCTGGACAATAATTTTTGGAGGGTAGGAGAACAGAGAAGGGAGGGAGCTCTAGAACGTTGGAAATGTGTCCTCAAGACACATCAGATATAGGGCAGGCATAGGGCCGTGATTTTGCATGACCTCATATCCTTTCTGCAGGCGGAGCATGTTCCCCCATATGATGTGGTACCCTCCATGCGCCCGGTGGTGCTGGTGGGGCCGTCTCTCAAAGGTTACGAGGTAAGAGGAGGTCCTTGACCCCAGAGTTGCTTTTCCAGGCCTACCACAGGAAGTCCCTTGGGACGGTGGGAGAGTGGAAGGGGGTATTCTCCCCTAGGCCTGTGTGCAGAGGGCATGTCCTTCAAGGGTCATGCCTGGGGGCACTCCCTTTTCCAAAAGGTCTCTCAGTCAGCTTTGTGCCTTCCCAGGTCACAGACATGATGCAGAAGGCTCTCTTCGACTTCCTCAAACATAGGTTTGATGGCAGGTAAGCTACTCTGGCCTGGGGTGGTATGAGAACCAGGGAGAAGACCATTGCCTCTTTCTAGTGCCTGTAGCACCGTCTTCTCTAAAGGGAAAGTTAATGGGGCCTGGGGAAGAAGGGAGGGGCCTCAGGCTTTAGGTTTGGAAGTGAGCGGTGATTCTCTACCTCCACCCCAGGATCTCTATCACCCGTGTCACAGCTGACCTCTCACTGGCAAAGCGATCTGTGCTCAACAATCCTGGCAAGAGGACCATCATTGAACGTTCCTCCGCCCGCTCCAGCATTGGTGAGAAGTCCCCATCTCCCTGCTTCCCTGCCCACTCAAGCATTAATGAGAACCTTCCTGTCGGAAAGCCCTGTTGGAGTAAGAAGTGGATGGGGCCACTGGTGAGCACACCCACTCTTTCTACAGCTGAAGTACAGAGTGAGATCGAGCGCATATTCGAGCTGGCCAAATCCCTGCAGCTGGTAGTGTTGGATGCTGACACCATCAACCACCCAGCACAGCTAGCCAAGACTTCACTGGCTCCTATCATTGTCTTTGTCAAAGTCTCCTCACCGAAGGTAAGGGAGCAGGGGGTGATAGAGGAGGCCCACAGGACTGCCCCTCCAAAATATGCACAACTCTGCCCGGTCCCTGCCTGAGGGCACCTGAATTCTCTCTCCCTACTGGGTCCAACTATTCTAACCTCACCTGCCACTGATGCCATATCACAAGTTGGGGAGGAGAGTATGCCCAGTGTTTCCCACCAGTGCTTTCCAGGCTCAGCTCTGCCCAGGGCCCCATGCAAATCAAGACCTAGCCCTTCCCTTCCCCCTCAGGTACTCCAGCGCCTTATCCGCTCCCGAGGGAAGTCACAAATGAAGCATCTGACTGTACAGATGATGGCATATGATAAGCTGGTTCAGTGCCCTCCGGTGAGTGCCTGACTCAGCTACTCCTGTGCTCACCCTTGCTTTTTCGGGACTGGGAGAGCATTAAAGATGGCTGAGGAGCTGCCACTAAGAGGACTCCAACATTCCCCTTTTCCCCCTTCCTCTCCAGGAGTCATTTGATGTGATTCTCGATGAGAACCAACTAGAGGATGCCTGTGAGCACCTGGCTGAGTACCTGGAGGTTTACTGGAGGGCCACCCACCACCCAGCCCCTGGCCCTGGTCTTCTGGGCCCTCCCAGTGCCATTCCTGGACTTCAGGTAACCATTTCCAGTGTGCACAGATCCTTAAGCCAAGCCAACCATAGCACTGCCTGCCTACCCTCATCCGTGCCCAGCCAAAGTAGAGGAGTGTCTCCTCTAGTTCAGAAGGCCAAGGGATTCTAGAACTCTCAGCTCTGTTGGATCTAGATCTAGTGCTTATAGCAATGGAACTTCCTGATGAGAGAGGAAATTAAATAAGATGGGTAATCAGAGATTAGTTTTCTAAGATCAAGGGAAATACAATTTCCATACCTTTTTTTCCAGTATATCTTGAAGGCAGAGGTTGAATTTGGGGGGAATCAAAAGCTGCAGTTTTCCATATCTGAAAAGGAAGAATGACTTTCCTTCCTTGCACTATTTCCTGTAGCAATAATTAAGAGATGAGGGGAAAGAATCCCTCACCCTACCAGAGGAGGGAGGGGAGCCAAGGCTAGGTCTGTGCTATCTTACTTAGAGCTTTTATGTCACCACCCCAGAACCAGCAGCTGCTGGGGGAGCGTGGCGAGGAGCACTCGCCCCTCGAGAGGGACAGCTTGATGCCTTCAGATGAGGCCAGCGAGAGCTCACGCCAAGCCTGGACAGGATCTTCGCAGCGTAGCTCCCGCCACCTGGAGGAGGACTATGCAGATGCCTACCAGGACCTGTACCAGCCTCACCGCCAACACACCTCTGGGCTGCCTAGTGCTAACGGGCATGATCCCCAAGACCGGCTCCTAGCCCAGGACTCGGAGCACAACCACAATGACCGGAACTGGCAGCGCAACCGACCCTGGCCCAAGGATAGTTACTGACAGCTTCCTGCTGCCTTACTTGGGTAGGCACAGGCACAGCTGACTGGGGCACCCACTCCAGGCAGGTTGGTGTTAGACTGGCATTAGGCTGGCACTAGGCTCAGCCCCCACAATCCCTGCCCAGGCCCAGCTCTGGGGTTGCCTGGGGTCCCAAGGTTCTGGGAAAAGCAGGGGGCCCCCTCACCTCCTGGGCACAGTGACCTCCCTAGGTTCCCATTCCAGGTACTAGCTGTGTGTTCTGCACCCCTGGCACCTTCCTCTCCTCCTGCACAAGATGCTGCCCCACTGGGCAGTGCCCTCAGGCCAGGATTCCCTTAACAGGGACCTTCCCACCAGACTCAGGGAAGGATGCCCCTTCAAAGTGACAAGAGGATAAGGATGTGGGCAGTATGGCATGATGAAGAAACCAGATCCCTGACCAGACACAAGTTCTAACATTCAAGGGACTCAGGGGTTGGGCTTTGGGGTCTGAGGGCCTCCACTCACCTCACTGCCATACATTAGAAATGTGACGGTCAGAGCCCATCTGGGTGGCACTCCCATCCATCGGCTGGGGCAGGGCATCCAAGTACAAGACTGGAGCAGCAGGCAGGTTAGGCAGAGGCAGAAGACCTCACAGCTGAAGCTCTTCGAGGGAAGGCTCTGCCAGAAAGCTTCTTAACATCTAATAGGACTGGGACTAGGAGCATGGTCAAGCCAGAGGGAGGGTAGGAGTCAACCTGGATTGACTCCCCGGGGTTTGGGGAGGGAGGGCATGTGTAGCACAGAAAGTATGGAACAGCTTCGGGGACCTCTTCGCCCCCCTCATTCTTTTGCCCTTGCATCCCATCATCTTTCTTCTTGCCCCTCGTGCCTCCTTGGGGTACAAGCCCCAAACTTTATTCCCTAATTCATAGCTGCTGCTTATTAAGTTAGGGTTAGATGAGGAGAGACAGGACACAGTGGACGACCCCAGAGGCCTTGTCTACCCAGCTATTCTCACCTTATGGCTCTAGTTTGTGACCTACAGAGCATGTTCCACAAGACCCTGTCCCCACTGCACTGCCATCTCTAATAAAACACCATGCACAGTCCATCGGGCTTGTTCTCTGTCTGCCGACTCCAGTGGTCCAGGCTTCTCACTGCATGGCCCAAGCCTAGAGGAAGTAAAGTATTTTGGCCTCCCTCCTCTCCCACAGGATCCACTGAATGGGAAGGAAAAATGGACAGAACTGGGGGGAGGGGGTACTATACTCCCTGACACCCACCTCCCCAGCTTCATGCGGGGTGTCTAGAGGGAGACATTTGGCAGCAGAGACGGGACTGTTCTGTGAGGTATGGAAGGGGAGACTTAATCACATCTTTACACTTTCCCTGCCTCAGGCCAAAAAGAACCTAGAAGGAACTGCAAGATGAACTCCACGTACCTGCCCCATTCTGAGTATCAAGGAAGAGCAAGTGGATACAGGGGACATCAGTGGGAGGCCCCAGGCCCTGCAGCACTCTCACCAGAACCAACTCAGCCAGGCTTAGCTCCTCACTCTGTCCATGATGCCTTTGGTGCCCACCTCCCCTTTGCCATCTCCTCCTATAAGCAGTGGACTGTAATTAGGGAACCACAAGCAGAGGAACTGAAGACTGGGTATAGGACAGCCTACAGAAAACTGGTTCCAATTATGCCTCACCTGCCCACATATCACAACTGCTTTGCTTTTTTATCCTTGTACAAACCTCCCTAAAGGGTGTCCAGGCCAGGGGTACAAGTTACCAGGCGCTGGAGTAGGGGAAGGTAAATGTATTATGATCCTGCGGCCAATGGCTTTTCCGTATACCACCCACTGACCTAGACTACCAGCGGACACCCTAGGCTCTCAAGGTGATTTCCTTTCACTTTCCAAATCAACCCACTGTGCCCAGTACTATCCCTCCTGTCTTCTGTGGTGCCAGAGAAAACTTGGAAGATGAGTTCAGCTTAAACTAGATACAGCCTTCATATTCATGTATTTATTCTCAGAACATACAAACTCAGAGAATATAAAACAGAAATTTCACTCAGTGACTTGAAGATGGACATAGTCAGCTCACCCTGACCCCACATCTACTAAAAAATTCCCTGGGTGAGGGGTGCCTAGAGTGCACAGCACCCTTGGCACAGGGGCCATACACAGCTCTAAAAGCTCTCAATGAGTTTCATAATCCAAATAGGAAAACAGCTGTCAAAATGACAGTAAGAATCCAAGGTCCATAATCCTCATGATGCAAGAGCCCCTGGGCCACCTAGAACAGCGGTGTGGCTGTCGCTGATGCAGTCAAGTCTGTGCCAAAGGAGGTCTCATCCAGACAGCCGGCTTCTTGTTCACTGGGGGTGGGGTGAGGGGCAATGCCCACTGCCTGTCCCCATATCCTGGCAAGGGCTGATGGTCCACTGCAATCCCAAAGCCACACACAGGCGGAGCTGGGCCCAAACCTGTGGCGATTTGCTTTCCCTTGCTCTCCCTGCCTCCCATAGCAGTCCTCTCCTGCAGTCCCTGGCCTTCAAACTTGAACATCTAGGTCCAGGAATCTGATTGTTTCATATGCCCCCATAACCCACAAGTGAAGACATGAAAGGAGGGATCTGAGGGTCCTGCACATCAAGCAGCTTCAGCGCATGCCCTTAAACCCTTGGGAAGTGCTGAGTCAGGCAAAGATGGTCTCTTCCCGGCGCTTCTTAGTGAGGATGGTGCCTGGCTTGTGCTGGGCATCTGGGTGGTTGGCTAGCTCTGGAGGGCAGGATGACACTGGGCTTTCCAAGATGGCCTGCTTCAGCTCATAGAACACAGCAGAGTCCTCTTTGGTAAGGAAAGTGATGGCCACACCACTTTTGCCAGCTCGTCCTGTGCGGCCAATGCGATGGATATAATCTGGGAATTGGGAAGAATGTCACTTAGGGCAGCAGGCCAGACACTGGTGAGCAGTATGATGCTTCCATTTCTAAAGGCATCATCTTCCCCCACCACACCACCAAGGCGGTACATACAACCGTGCTCACTGAACCTGAAGTGCCGACAGTATTCTCCACTGGGGAACTGAGAACCCACTACGACTACTGATTGTTGGTCAACCTACCACCCTGAGACCAAGAGTTGCCTAGCTCCACACTTCTCCTGAGGTCAGTAGTATGACCCCAGGTGCAGACACAACAAATCCAGGTGAGATAGAGAGCAGGAGCTCTTGTCATTAAGACAAGCAATTCTGGACTCAGGGCCAAAAGATGGCAGCAATAGCCTCCTCAGGGCAGCCACTGACTTCGAATGGAAAGAGAGGAGTCTCACTCTACCCTGGACTAAAGCTGATATCACCTGCACTTACCTTCAATGTTTTTGGCCATATCATAGTTGACAACCATAGACACATCTTGAATGTCGATACCACGACCAGCCACATCTGTAGCCACCAAAATATCCTTGGCCCCAGCTTTGAGGTTGGACAGTGCAAACTCTCGCTGCTCCTGGCCTTTTCCACCATGCAGTGTACAAGCATTATACTGTTGGAAGAATGGTGAGGTGAAGAAAGAGCAATGGGATCATGGAAAGATACAGAAACTAAGAGGGAGGGAGGACAAAAAGGAGAGGGAGAGTTAGTGACAGCAACAGGGTAGAAAGGGAGGGAGAAGGAGGCAGAAAAAATAACACAATAGAAAGAAGAGGTAAGCTGAAGAAAAGGATAGTAAACAATGAGAAGTAGTTGGGAGAGGGTAAGCTCAAAGGAAAAGCAATTGGGGGCCACACAGGGAGCCAGACAGAACAGAAGAAAGAGAATTAGGATGAGAGAATAGGATAGAAAGTGGGGAGTGGAGAAAACACACCCTTTCCTCAAACACCAGTATCAGGAGTAATCTCCCTCTCCTAAACATATATAAACACAAATAGCTTTGGCCCATTCTATTCCATATCAGACCCTTCCAGAATATGTGTCTCAAATCCTCTCCCTGGCTCCTCCTCACTTGTACAGAGACCCAAGGCAGCTTTGGCTGACCCTGCTGGAATGGATGGGGAGTTGTTTCAAGTGACCCAATTACTCCTTACCCCATCAAACCACCCTTTCCCCTCTGGCTCTGACTGCTTATACTGGAGAAGTTTAAGAATGTAGTGAGAATTGAAAGCAGGAGCCTAAAGGGACCCTCTAGTTTGAGAAAGCAGCTCCACAGATGCCAGTCTTTGCTCTCCCTTGCAAGACACACCCCCATCTTCTCCAGGGATTTGGCCAACACATCGCAGCCCTTCTTCTGGTTGACAAAAATGATGATGGGTGGATCAAAGCCTTGCTCCAAGATTGCCAGCAGCTTTTTCCTGGGGAGAAAAGGAGAAAGATGAGATGTATAATATTTCCCACTGCAAGTGATACACCCAGTCCTAATCTATGAAAACCAATTCCAGGATTTTCAATGCCTTTGCATTCTGAATAAGAAAACTGAAGCTCTTCAACATAGAAGAGTAATGACCTAGTCAACGCTCTTACTGAAAGAAGTTCACAAAGCCCTTTCCCCACCCTGTTTTCCCTGGTTCAGTTACCCCTGTACCTCTTTTCTGATTCTGACATGAGGAAGACCTTCTGTTCCACACGTTCATGCGGCTTGCCTGCAGAGCCAATATACACCACAGCAGGTCGCCGAAGATAGCTCCGAGCCAGCCGCTCCACCGCTGGGGGCATAGTGGCCGTGAACATGACTGTCTAGGAAAACAGGAAACTCAGTCCTGTGTCCAGGTAGACATATATCCCACCATCACCATAAGCAGCTCAGCCCAGGCTAAAGAATCTAAAATGGTGGTAAGCTTTGCTAACCATTGCCTTAAAAAACACTGTCCTTTGCCTTCCCATCTCTTTCCTCAGTATTTGTTCATCAAGGCACTTTAAAACCTATGAGGATGGGAAGGGCTGGGAGCATTTGCTAACATTTTATTGTCCAGGTAGTAGCAGAACATTTTCCAGGGCTGAGCTAAATAGCTGCAGTCCTAAGACAGCCAAAAGAATGGTACCTAGGCACACCTCACCTTTCTGGAAATGTACTGAAGGTCCACCCATGGCAGAAAGGGCCCTGAAGAAGGTTTGGGAAATTGTCAACCTTTTTCAACCCAGGGAATCAGTCTTACTTGGCGGTACTTATGTTTTCCTGACTCAAAGTTGGCCAACATCTTCTCAGGGTCCTCAGCCTCATCTGTGTCTGGCTTCTGGTTGCTAACAGGCATGTGCTCCAGAATCTTCTGGACATCCGGTTCAAAGCCCATGTCAATCATCCTATCTGCTTCATCCAAAACCACATAGGTACAGCGGCTCAGCACCAGGTAGCGGTTCTCCAGTACATCAATCAGACGTCCCGGAGTAGCGATCACAATCTGGGGAGTAAAGTGTAATGTATATGTGGCCCTAGCATGTACCCCTTTCTTCTTTCCTGTGAACTACCCATCTACATGAGTAACAGACCTCCAATGCTAAGGAACTTGGATCCCAACTTCTAGTTATGTTTGACAATGAACTGGCATGAAACCAGATAGAAGATAAAATCAGAAGGAACTTTCCTAGATGGAAGAAAAATTAAGGAATCTTGTGGAGAGGGTAATATAGAGGGATTACACTAAAAACTCTACAGAAGACTCACTTCAACAACAAACTTCTTGTGAAAAGCTACTTTCCCATTCTCCTCCCTCATTACAAGAAAAATACACACACAAAGTCAATGAGATGGGCTGGCAGAATGATTAAGAGCACAGGTCTTGGATCTGAATCACTGTCACACAAAAGCTAGATGTGACTTTGGGCAAGTTATTAACCTGAGCCTCAGCCACAGGGAGATACCATTACCTACTCTCATCTGGCTGTTGTGAAAACTAATTAGCTTATATATACAACGTGCCTAGTATAATCCCTGATACATAAGTTCTCAATAAATAGTAGGATGTATATATAAACCAGGACCTTTCTTAGTTTTACTGACCATCTATGGCAGAACCTAGAAATGAAGCCCCAGAATAGACAGCCTTCCGAAACAGTGGGCTAGCTGCTGGCTAGATGAACAAACCTCACAACCCATGCGCAGTCTGAAGCCCTGGTCTTCTCTGGAGATGCCACCAATGACAGCCACAGTGCGAATGCCCAGAGGCTTCCCGAACTTGATGGTCTCTTCCTCAATCTGCTGAGCCAACTCACGGGTAGGGGCCAGAATGATGGCATAAGGACCCTGGTCTGACTCTTCAATCCTGTGGTAAATGAGGAATCCCACAGCTTCATCAGGCATGTTCAAGAGGCAGTATGGTAAAAGATGCAATGATCCCATTTAAAAATCAAAGACTCTAAGGGTTATGGTATGTATGAATTTTTTTCTGTTGTCTTTTTATTTCTTTTTCTGAATTGATGCAAATGTTCTAAGAAATGATCATGATGATGAATATGCAACTACGTGATATTATGATTTAGTGATTATATATGTAGGATGGAACGATCATAAGTTAAGAATGTTTGTATTTGTTGCGATATTTTTTTTTTAATTTAAAAATTAAAAAAAAAAACAAAAAACAAAGACTCCAGGATAGCAAAGTTCTCCAGGGAGTATCCTTGTCAGCATCAAAATTCCTTGCCATCATAATCCAATCACTTCCCAATACCTGTTCCAGATTTTAAAAGGTTTTAAAAGAAAACCAGCGAGGGGTAAGGGGTATGGTATGTATAATCTTTTTTTTCTCTGTTATCATTTTATTTCTTTTTCTGTTGTCTTTTTATTTGTTTCTCTAAATCGACGCAAATGTTCTAAGAAATGATGAATATGCAAATATGTGATGATATTAAGGATTACTGATTGTATATGTAGAATGGAAAAAAAAAAAAAAAAAGAAAACCAAACACTCATTTGCCAGTTTCACCTTCTCTACCCAGCCAAACCCACCGCACTTGGAGCAGCTGATCCTACCTGTCAATCTTGGGTAGTGTAGTGATCCAGACCAGCAAGGGGATGAGGAAGGCTGCTGTCTTGCCACTGCCAGTCTCAGCTACACCAATGATGTCACGATTTTGTAGCCCAATAGGAATTGCCTGGCGTTGGATAGGTGTTGGTTCCTGCAGTGACCCAGACACAATGTAATGGATCAGACAGAACTATACTACTTGGGCTGTTGCTGACAGTGTACACATATGCTATCAGAATGGGAGGCCACCAAGTACAGTGCACAGGAATGGAGACCTGAGAAGAAACACAAGCACTAAAAGCCAAGACTGCCTCTAGAAAGTAAGACAGACAAGGTCATGTTGGTGTCCACTGGCAGAGAAGGCACCAAAGAGTCAAGGAACAAGTTCTCTATTCCAAAATAAAGTCTGTATCTCCCAGAAGGTAAGAGCAGGTCAGGTCTCCTAGGCTACGCTGCCCCTCCTTACCTTGTAGCCACATTTATCAATGACCTCCAAGATGTGCGGAGGCAGAGAAGAGTCTTTCCAGGAGCGGATGGGATTGGGGATCTTGCCACCTTTGGTAGTAATGCTGTAGTCTTCACGGAAGATCCGCCAGTCCCTGTCTGTCATCTCATCTAACTTCTTCTGGGACCAATGCCTGTCATCCCAGCGCTGTTTGGCTTCCTTCTTACGCAGTTTGCGGAGTCTTGCCCTGGAGCAAGATGTGAGGCATGAGAGGAATTAGTTCCTTTCTGTAGAGACTCTGGGCTCTGACCAACCACTCCTAGCCCTGATCACTCACTCCTCCTGCTCCTTTTCTTCCAGTGTTCGCCTCTTCTCCATTAGGTCTCCATAGAAACGTGACTGCTCTCTTTTCTGCTGTTTTAGGTCAATGCCTGCAATGAAGCCTCGCCCCAACAACTGTACCTGGTGCCGTTCCTTATACCTGGGATTGAGACAAAAGAAGAAAAAGAGAACTAGGAGGGAAGGGCACACTTATATAACCATTTTCCTTCCTGGCCAGGTTGTTTCCTTATTCAGAGGGCTGGCTGACTGTTAGTTTGTCAATTTGCCTGTCCCAGCTTATCCTGCTTCTCCCACCTCTGTCGTTACCAGTTCTCTCTAGGAACTGCCTAGGGCAAAAGACCTAGCACTTAGGCCCAAATCCACTTACAAGGGATTGTAGTCAATGGACGTGTCCTCAGAAGCATCCCATTCAAAGACAAACTTGCGGTCATTGAGATGCCTTGTTCGGCGCCGCTTCTTGATGCCACCCAGATAACGCTCCTGCCCAGGAAGACAACACAAAACCCATCAAGCTCAAAGCCCAAATGCCACATTTTGGAGCCTGCAGAAATCAGAATGGCCAAAAAGTTAACCTTATTTTTGTGTGTGGGAAATGAGGACAGAACCAAAGCCTGTACCTTAATAGCATGCAGTTCCTTGCTCTTATCCTTTTCTTCCCGGATCTTCTGCCGTCCTTCCTCATCCTCATTTCCATTGGTCTCCCGTTCCATCCTTTCTCTGCGTTCCCGACGTTCCCGTTCCTGAGGGTCTTCTGTAGACCAAAGAAAGCAAAGCTGCAGAAGAGGTCAGTGGAAGAAAAGAGCGGGAATGGAGAGGGTCCAGACAATATATGCCAAATAAGAATTTTTAAAAAGGTAGATTTATGATATGAGGGAAATGGAGCTCTAACTTAAAGCTATTTTCCTCATAAACCTTCCCACTCTTCCTCTTCCAAATCCAGAGCAAACAGTTTTCTATCTCTCCCAAGTGACTCTATAATCCATGCTTTCTTTTCCTGTTCCTTCTAGGAGCTACACAGGGTAGAAAAACGAACCCAACATCTTCCTGCCCATGTCTTGGAACTGTTTCCTCTTCTTCCTCTCCTCTTCAAGCATCTTTTGCCGCTCTTCCACTTCCTGCTGTCGCCGCTTTAGAGCTTCAGCCTCTCGTTCTGCTTTGGAGAGGAACTTGGGCTACAAAACAAGAGTGGAACCATAAACAAAGTATGTGAGAACAGGGTACAATCATGTCACTGATGGGAGAAGCAGTAGGAAACCCTAAAAAATCTGCTCAGGCATTATACCTGCGGAAAGAAGCCTTGTATCCCAAGCTCTTACCTTGGCCTCAGCTTCTTCCTCAGCCTTTTTCTTGGCCAGAAGTTCCTCCAGGGATAATGGCTGGGCCTGAAGATGAAACAGGATTTCAGTCCATAAGGGTTCTCTCTTTGAAAATCAACAAAGTAGGGCTTGAGTTGAAGAGGAAAATGAGAAAATACTTCCTTTCCTTTACCTTAGGCTTCTTATCACCATGTTCATCCTCTTCATCCTTCTTAGAGTCTCGGTCCTTTCGAGATTTAAAATCTTTTCCTCGACCAGGAGATAAACTTTAAAGAAAAGGCAATGAAAAAGTCCATATTGCTGTCTTAGCCCTGGCCCCTGTATTTGGTTCAGGATGAGCCCCAAAAAGAAGATGGAAAGTTTAGCCGTAACATAACAAAACTAGTCTATATTCATCTATCATGTCCTGGAGCTCCCTTAGCAGTTATGGTCACTCTGCCTGCTCTGCAACCTAATGACTGCCCAGTCTTGACCCCATTGTACCAGCATCTCCTTTTCAGAGACTACCTTCTGAGAAAAAAGTCTTCACTACTGGCGTCAAAAATAAATCCTCCAGGGTGCACAGGTGGTTCAGTGTTACAATGCTCGCCTTACATGCGGGAGATCCAGGTTTGAGTCCCAGACCATGCACCCAAAAAAATAAATAAAAATAAATAAATAAATAAATAAATCCTCCTAAAATACTCAGAAACCACATATCTGATAAGGGTTTAATATAAAGAAATCCTACAATTCAACAAAAAGACAAACAACCCAACTTAAAAATGAGCAAAAGACATGGATAAACACTTTTCCAAAGAGGAAATACAAATGGCTAAAAAGCATATTAAAAAATGCTCAACTTCACTAGCTATTAGGGACATGCTAGTTCAAAACCACAATGAGATACCATTTCACACCTACTAGAATGGACATTATCAAAAAACAGAAAACTACATGTGCCAGAGAGGATGTGGAGAAATAGGTACACTTATTCACTGTTGGTGGGAATGTAAAATGGTGCGGCTGCTCTGGAAGACAGTTTGGCAGTTCCTTAGGAAGCTAAGTATAGAATTGCCATATGATCCACCAATACCATTACTAGGTATATACTCAGAAGAACTGAAAGCAGGGACATGAATAGACATCTGCACACTGATATTTACAGCAGCATTATTCACGATTGCCAATAGATGGAAACAGACCAAATATCCATCCACTGACAAGTGGATAAACAAACTGTGGTGTATACATACAATGGGATATTATGTAGTATAAGATGGAATGAAGTCATGATGCATGTAACAACATGACTGAAAGTGCAGGACATTACGTTAAATGAAATAAGCCAAAAACAAAAGGAAGTTCTGTATGGTTTCACTAACACGAACTAACTATAATGAGTAAATTCTGAGAGTTAAATTCAAGAACAGGTTACCAGGAGATAGAAAGAGGGTAGAGATTGCTTAAGGGGTACAGAATGTTTAATAAGGTTGATAATAAAGGCTCAGAAATGGACAGCACAATACTGTGTTGCCTGTAGCACACTATTTTAAGTATAATAAACAAAGCTGAACATGAGTATAGCTGAAAGAGGAAGGCTAGGGTCATGGATGTCACCAAAAGGAGAGCTAGAGGATAAAAAGCAGTACTGTATAACTTAATGAAACCCAAAGTAGATGACGACAGTGGTTAATTATACAAATATTTACAAATATAAGAAAATTTTTACATGTACTAAAACAAATGCCTGTCACTATTATAAGGTGTTAATAATGGGGTTGTATATGGGAAAAAATACAATTAATGCAAACTAAGATCTATTGTTAACATTAACAATGTTACAGTCTTTCATTAATTGCAACAAAGGCACTATACCAAAGCTAAATGTCAATGATAAGAGGATATAAGGAAGGGGTATGGGATTATTTTTGGAATGGGAATGTTCTCATTCAGATTGCGGTGGTGAATACATAACTATGTAATTGTACCAGGAGCCGGTGACTATACACTTAGGATGGATAGTATGGTATGTGAATAAAACTGTTTAAATAAATAAATAAATAAAACCTCCAAAAAACAGTTATACATTCAAAAAAAATCCTCCTTAATTTTACAACACACAATGAGTGAATTAAGCCTTCATGGCTACCTTACACAGACCTCTCCCAGATACTACTACATATGCCTCATTTTCATTTTTCCTTCTTAACCATCTCAGAAATCCTTTCCCCATGCCTGCTATTAGCTTAATCTACAATAGAACTAAAACAACCCTACTGTATTTCTGTTTTGAGCACTATGTCCTTGCCCTGATTGTTTACCTACACACTCAAGGTCTGATGAGAACTTTGCATTAAAAGTTTGCAAAGGAAAGACATCAAGACACTGGGGCATGAAGGTATATAATATATACAATATATATCTTGTATATATTTGTATGATTGATCTAATAGAGAAAAAGAAATGTTTTATAGGTTGGTAACCTTTTCAAACTAATTTCTAAACTCTAAGAACAAGTTGACCCTCAAAGAGTTGTGACTTCACTAACTGGTTATCCTTTCTAAAGAAGACAAGTACTTTTAAAAGAAGACAGCTCTGCAATAACTATCAACAGAATCCATTAAGAGAAATTTACTACTCTATGAAGCTAAGCCAGCTCAGATATGGCTAGGAAAAGAGAAATGTGTTCACCTAAAGCCCATTCTCATTCCCTCAGGTACCTGGAAAGTTTACGGTCCTTGTCCCGTCTGTGCCCATCCTTGTCCCGATCTCGGTCCTTCTTGTTCCGATCTCGCTCCTTCTCTCGTTCTCGTTCTTTGTGCCGTCTTTCTCTGGAAAACAGAAAATTTAAGAAATCACTCAATATTTTCAGAGTATCTACTTCACTGAAGCTCTCAGAAGGTTCCCATAGTTTTTCTCCCCAAAATAATGTTTTTTAAACTGCAAAATGTGTTTCTTGGGATAATTATGAGCAAATTCTAAGAAGGTCTAATAGATCTTAATGTAAATGATAGACCAGAGACTATTTGATCAGAAGACCCACCTTTCTTGATCATCTGGGTCTTCATCTTACACGTTCCCTCTCAACCTTTTAAGAGCTACTGAGGAAAAGTGAAAATACTTGCAGATTCAACTGGGATAAGGATAGAGAACTATGTAGACGACTAATGTCCTAATATTAGTTAGGACATCCAGGGAACTGAGAATGAAGAAGTTTGAAATGTACTGTCCCTTCCTATGAAAGAGACTTACAAAGTTACTTTACCTTTCTGTAGATTTGGAACGGGAACGGGAGCGAGAGCGGCTGCCTCCGCGACGTCTATCCCTTGACCGATGCCTCTTCCTATCTTTAGATGGGGAAGACTTCCTATCCCGGTCTCTTTCCCGCTCTCTGTCAGGAGTCCGTGATCGCTTCCTTTCCTCCTTGGAAGGTGATGCATCACGGTCCTTCTTGTCAGCCAGCTCTCCTGCCATCTGTCATGGATAAGAGAAGTACTTATAATGTACTAGGTATTAGCCTAAACTGCTTATCTATAATTCACTTAATCTCAAAAAAAATCCTATGAAGTAGCTGTATTAGTATGCCCACTTTACAGATGAGGAAACTGAAGCTCAGGTATATAAAGTAACTTGCCTAAGGATACTCAGGTAGTAAGTGGCAGAGTTCCAGGAACTATGGTTTCAGAGGCCTACTCTTATTCACTACACTGCACTGTCCTTGTGTGATTTCTTTATGAATATATTCATGTCTAAATCAGTACATTGAGTATGCCACATTTCTGTAATTATACCCCAAGAGTATTAAAAGAAGTGTTAGTGAATGAACAATGTACCATCTATCTCTAGAAACATCTTGTATTGCGTTCTTAAATCTACTAGGTCTGCCAGCCCACCAGGATTATCAATACATACATGCCTAAGAGAGATAAGGCCTTTTGAGTGCATAAAGAAGAGGCAAGAAAAAGTTTAATTTTGAGATTTGGAATTATAATCAACACCCCAAAGAATGAGGGTCGAGGAAACCTAAATTTAAATAGATAAACAAAACCAATTTTATTGTGGGTAAAAGAAAAATGACCATCAACAGAAATGTACCAAACATGAGTAGTCCCAGAAGTCCTGACATGCCCTATTTGTACTTTCCATAAGCTTGACAAACTTCAACACTACCCAGTCTCATAAAAGGTTTAAGCAAGGAATTTATTCTGTTCCCCTCCTGCCTGGGGGAACAGAACACTGTTGACTGTCCCTTGGTCTACTTCAGCCAGGAGTTAAAATGACAGCAAATCTGAATCTTCCTCTATCCATCATCATCATCCCTAAGGCTTAGGATACATTTCTCAGAACTTATTTTATACCCAGCTGGTTCAGCTAGAATATCAGTTCCCTACACTTTAGCTTGCAGTCCCCTTTTTCATGCCACCCCCTGCCATGTATCTTCAAAAAGGAAATTTAAAAAGGTGAGAAAAGAAAAAAGAATGCATAGCACTTAGAAAAGGTGGAAACAAGCCCCTTGAATCTGACAATTTCCTTAGAAATGACTGAATGTTCTATAATCGACAGACCATGCATATCACCTGGAAATTTTATGTCTCCTACTTACAGCCCTAAGGAAACACTCTAGAGGAAAGGCTACCTGCTCTATAAAGGATCCTAGACTTCATTCATTCTTTCAATGAATATTCATTGGGCACCTATTGGTGCCAGAAACTATTCTACGTGCCGGAGATTCAGCAGTAAACAAATCAAAGACTCTACTTTCTAGTGTGGCTTACAATAAATAATTAGGCAAGAGTAAGAGCACCAACAAAGTACTAATGAAGAAAAATAAAACAGTGATATGATGAGAAAGGGTACGAACAAGAGATAGAAAGCTCAGGAAAGAATTTTTTAGATTACATTTAAGCTGAGACTTGAATGAAAGGAGAGATAGCTATGCAAAGATCAGGGAAAATAATCTATTAGGTAGAAAGAATCACAAGTACCGAGGCACTGGGGCAGGAATTACCTTAGTATGCTTGCTAATTAAAAACAGACCTGCGTGACTGAATGGCAGTAACCCAGGGGAAAAACTGATTCAAGATGAGGTCAGTGAGGTAGGTAGAACTCAGATCATGGAAATGTGTTACAAGCCACAGCAAGGAATTTGGATTTTAATCCGACTATGTGAATGTTTAAATAGGAGGTGATATGATATGGTATAATTTAACATTTTAAGAGAATTACTTCAGTAATTTGCAAGAAAATATGTGGCGGGGGGCAAGAGTAGAAAGATAACCTCTGAGAAAATTATTACAGTAGTGTATGCAAAAAACTGATGAAAAATAAGAATAAAAATAAATAATGGGGGGATAAGGGATAAAAAAATGGGTAGATTGAAATACTAGTGGTCAATGAGAAGGAAGGGTAAGGCTGTTTGGGATGTATGAGTTTTTTCTTTTTATTTTTTTCTACAGTGATGCAAATGTTCTAAAAATGATCATAGTGATGAATACAGAACTATGTGATATTTTGAGCCACTGATTGTATACTTTGGATGAACTGTACATGTGTGAAGATATCTCAATAAAAAAAGAAAGAAACAATAGTGGCTTATTCTAGGAAGATGGCAACGGAGATGGAAAGTAGACAGCTTCAGGGGATGCTCTGAAAACTCAGCTGACAGGACTTACTGATAAGGAGAAAGAGGGGAAGAGCAGACACAAATGTAACTCCTAAATTTATGGTTTGATCAACTTAATGGTTAGTGGTGGCATTACTGAACCACAGAAGACTGAGAGAGGAACAGATGAAAGAGGAAATCAAAAGTTTCACTTGGGTTGAGTGTGAGATGTTAGTAAGAGAACCAAGAGGAGATTCCAGGAAGGCAGACACATATGCAAATCTGGAACCCACGGGAGAGTTCAAGACTGGAGACAAAAATATGAGTCAATCAATACATTAAGATGGCTTTTAAAGTCATGGCACAAAATATTATTTAAGTAGACAGAATAGTTAACTGAGCTCTGGGGTACTCTGACATTTTAAGAGGTCAAGCAGAGGAGAAGTCAGAGAAAAAAACTGGAAAAAAAGCAGTAATGAGAAAAGAGCAAAAAGGAAAGTATAGCACTACAGAAGCCAAAAAAGCGTGTCAAGGAGGGAGTAATCAACAGTGTCAAATACTAATGAGATGGAGAAAAAACAGGAAATAGAGAAGTTAGCAACTCATTCGGAAAAATGGAGATTGCTAGTGACCGTGACAAAAGCTATTTCAATACCACAGAAGGGGTAAAAGCCTGTGTGAAAAGAGCTAAGGAGAGAATGAGGAGAAAAAAATAAAAAGACAGTAAATACAGACCATTTTTATTATAGGTTTTACTGATCAAAAGGGCCAGATAACTAAGCTGCCCTGGCTATTGATTACCTGTCAAACAAACCTCCAGATCTTTGAGTTCCTCAGTTCTTGTAAGGTAGGAGAAGATTTTTTTCATTCAATTAAATATTTTTCAATTGTCTACTATATGCTAGGCACCATTCTAGGCACTCTGTGAGTTACAAAAGGAAATCAGGAAGATCCTACCCACAGGAAGCTTATAGCACAACAATGGGGATTAGACACAAGCAAATAGATGACAGGGTGAAGACTCAGATAAGTATTACCAGAATTCAAAGGGGTTTCAATTCCGTTTGTGAAGGGGGAGTTGGAAGGTTCCGTAGAGGAAATAGTTCTTGAGCCCTTAAATATAGGTAGAATTTCATGATGTGTAATTGAGGGCGAAGAAAGGAAGTCATTTCTGGCAAAAGAAATAATACAGGAGGAGCAAAGGCGGGAAAGCATGCTGGTTCTGGAAGAAAAGCCCGAGTGCCAGTTTGGCTGCAGCAAGAAGTACTCGAAGAACGAAGAAACCAAGTCGAACTGAACTGGGAATATCAACGGGCTGTGCCGTGGGCAAATGTCTGGGCCTCTAACAACGTCGACCCGCGTCTAGGGTCTTGGCCTGGACCCTAGGAGCCAACACTTTCAGCTAAGGGCCCGCGCCCCTTAGCTTTTGCCCACCAGAGCTTCCCACGCTCGTGCTCCTTCCCTGAGGCGTACTTCCCCGCCTCACGCCAGAAGCAACGGCCACCGCCGTGACCCCACTCTCGCACTCTCTTGCAAGGTACTGAGAACCACCTCTCTCGCCCGGGACTCACCACCCTGAGTTTGAGCCGCCCAACGCGGCCTTAACGTCGCCGAGCAGTCGCCATCTTTCCCGTTTCCTGGTCACGGAGTTGAGCCCCCGGCCGCGCGGCAAGCTGGGAAGGCGAGTTCCGGGTCCTGGGCGGCGCAAGTCAACAATGAGGGCCTGGAAACTACCAATCCCAGAATGCACGGCGCGAGCGCCGACCCCGGCCGCGGGGTCTGCTGGACAATGTGGTTCGCCAAAGTGTTTTGCGTCTGCAGGAGGAGGAATTTTCGTTGGGTTGACTTCCCGCGTGGAGTTTCCTCGTCGCGCAGTCTTTCTGGAATATGCTGGTCTTCCTAGGAACTACAGCTAATGACTCTCATGGCTCGTCCCTTAACAGCGGAGAGATTTAATGATTTTCTTAATTATAAAAGTTAACTGCAGCAGTATCAACAAAATACTGTTTGTGAAAAAGCGTTTTTACAAAAATTCTGAGGTAGAAGAAGATTAGCCCCTTAAACTAAGGGTTAAGATACAGGAAAGAGTAACCTAGTATTTCACAACGTGGATGGATCAGTTCTTCCTTGTGCGGTACTATCCCACGCTTTGGAGGACATTTAGCAACTCTGACCCCGCAGAAGGTAAATGCCGTTAACAACCCCCTGTTATAGTGACAACTCGAAATAAGCCCACATGTTTCCAGCGGTCATCTGGGAGAGTGTATTTGTCCTGCTTGTGATACCTGCTGTCCTTCAGCATTCCAGACAGGACCTGGCTTCATTTTCTTGCCCTTTGGGATCTAGCCAATTGTTGAGCTATCTTGGGATTTAGGCTTCGTTCTCCCTCTCCCTGAGCTGTTTTACCCCAAAATTCTTTCCTCTTTCTCTTTGGTCCTATGGTTTCATAATATTCCCTAAAACCAACTAAAAAACAAAATCCATGCCACTTATAGGATAGTTTAAATACCATGCATGAAGTATCTTGTGCCTTCTTCCCTCCCATTTTCTCATCATCACCTTTGTTATCTCACCCGCACAAGGCTCTGGGTCCTGCTACTCTCTCCAAATATGCTTCCCATTCTTCTCAAGCAGAGCTTCGAGATAAATGCAAATACTTCTGAAGCCCTGAACCTCACACGCAGAGGCTCAAAGTAACCTTGGGAGTTACTCAGAACTCTGCTGCCTTTGACCTGATCCCGACTTCTACCCAAAGGGAGAACAGAGAGAAAGGAAGTCTGAGATCTACTAAGTGTACTACAACCAGTGAACACAAGAGGGCTCTCCACTCACAGATTGGAACCCCAACTAAAAATCAGACCTTAAGAGAAAGCCGGAATCTTTAGAGCTGTAACTAGCATGCGCTGAGAATCTTGTAAGTGTCGAATCCTACACTGGACACTCAACCCACCTTACTTAGTTCTCATAACCATATGAGATGGCTATTATCTCCATTTTGCCAATGAGGAGACTGTGGCCCAGCAAGGTTAATTTTGCCTTAAACACTTAGGAAGGTTGGAGCCACTACAGCCCCTTCCAACATGGTAAAGTTAGAATGGGCATAGCCCATATATCCCTAAAGAGTGGGAGAAACAGCCAACATGACAAGCAAACTCACTGCCCTCCCCCTCTCTACATGGGACATAACTCCCAGGGGTGTGGACCTCCCTGGCAACATGGGACAGAAATCCTAGAATGAGCTGGGACTCAGAACCAATGGATTGAGAAAACCTTCTCAACCAAAAGGGGGAAGAGAGAAATGAGACAAAATAAAGTGTCAATAGCTCAGAGATTCCAAACAGAGTCAAGAGGTTAACCTGGAGGTTATTCTTATGCATTAAATAGATATCACCTTTTCAGTTAAGGCGTAACAGAGAGTCTGGAGGGAACTGCCTGAAAATGTAGAGCTGTGTTCCAGTAGCCATGTTTCTTGAAGATGATTGTATAATGATATAGCTTTCACAGTGTGACTGTGGGATTGTGACAACCTTGTGTCTGATGCTCCTTTTATCTACCTTATTGACAGACAAGTAAAACATACTGCATAAAAATAAATAATAGGGGGAACAAATGCTAAAATAAATTTAGATTGAAATGCTAGTGATCAATGAAAGGGGAATGGCATGTATGAATTTTTCTCTGTTGTCTCTTTATTTTTCCGAATCGATGCAAATGTTCTAAGAAATTATCATGATGATGAATATACAGCGATGTGATAAAAAAAGAATGTTCATATTGTATGTTGATCGGTTTTATTAATAAAAATTTTTTTTTAAGTGGGAGAAAGATCAAAGGGGAGAGTGGAGTTACATAGAGAAGGTAGGGTTTAACACATAAGTATGAGGGCTGAATCATTATACTGATGTTTCTTTTAGTCTCCAGTAACTTAGAAGGTAAAAGGTAGAAACCTAAAATTGTGGAATTGTAACCCATACCAAACTCTGGAATCTGTTCTACAATTAATTGTTGCGATGTACTTTGAAATTTGCTTTTTTGCATATGTTATTTTTCACAAAAAAGAAAAAAAAGAGAAGGAGGAATATAACAGAGAAGATAGGATTTAACAAATGAGTATGACTGCTAAATCATTATATTGATATTTCTTTTGGTCTCCTGTGTCTTGGAGCAGCTAAAATTAAAAAAACCAGAAAAACCGTGGAACTGTAACCCATGCCAAACTTTAAAATCTGTTGTATAACTACTTCTTAAAATGTACTTGGAAATGTATTGCTTTTTTGTATACATGTTATATTTCACAATTTAAAAAAAAAAAAAGAAAGATGGAGCCAGAATTCAACTCCAGAATCATCCAACTTCAGAATCTATGCTTTCCCTATTTCCAGGCTACCATTCTTCACCATCCTTAAAATTAAGGGAATTGAAACCCAGAAAGGTGACAAAGCTTGTCCAGGTTCGTAGTGGCAGAGTCCCCTTGTAGTTGTGCATGCCTCACTCACAACACATGTAAGACATACCAGCTTAAAGGATATTTGCTGTTTGTCTTACTCTGCTGGTTCTTTTTTTTAATGCAATTTTATTGAGATATTTTCACATATCATGTAATTATCTAAAGTATACAATCCATGGCTCACAATATCATCATATAGTTGTGCATTCATCACCACAATCAATTTTAGAACATTTTCATAATTCCAAATAAAAAATAAAAAAAGAACACCCCAAATATCCCATACCCCTTATCTCCCTATTTATTTATTTTTTATTCATCTTTTTTTGTACTCATCTGTCCTACATTGGATAAAGGGAGTATTAGTCACAAGGTTTTTACAGTCACACAGTCATACCATCAAAGCCATATAGTTATAGTTATACAGCCATCATCCAGAACCAAGGCTACTGGAGTACAGTTCAAACAGTTTCAGGTATTTCCTTCTAGCTATTCTAATATACTAGAAACTAAAAAGGAATACCTATATAATAAATATATAAGAATAACTTCCAGGGCAATGGTGGCTCAGTGGCAGAGTTCTTGTCTGCCATGCTGAGGACCGGGGTTCGATTCCTGGTGCCCGCGCATGCAAGAAGAAAAAAAAACAGTAACCTCCAGAATGACGTTTCAACTCTGTTTGAAATCTCTTAGCCACTGAAACTTTGTTTGGTTTCATTTCTTTTCCCCCTTTTGGTCAAGAAGGCTTTCACAGTCCCGTGATGACAGGGCCAAGCACATCCATGGGCGTCATGTCCCACGTAGTGGGGGACGGTATAGTGAGTTTTATTTGCAGACTTGACTTAGAGAAAGAGGCCACATTTGTCTGCTGGTCCTTTGGAGATGGAAACAGAGGGACTGTTGCCCTAAAAAGGACCACAGGTAAAGTCTCCTCTTTAGTTACAACATGGCTGACAATAAGGGATCCATGGGATTATAGTTAATGCTGAAACCCAATTTGAATCCTGACTCTGTTACTACCAACAGTGTGAACTTGTGCAAGTTTTATAGTATTTCTGCTTTTTCTATTTCCTTATTTATAGAATAGGGAAAATAATAACACTTGCCTCTCAGAATAGGATAGGAAAGCAGTTAAGATAAGAGTGTAGGTTCTGGAGCCAGAGTGCCTGGATTTGTATCCAGTTTCTACTTTCTGTGTGACTTTGGGCATGTTAACTAATCTCTCAGAAACTTAGTTTCCTTGTCTGTGTAACTTCATAGGGTTACCACAAGGAATAAATGACATATAAAAAATCAAAAGCACCCCTGCCATAGTAAACATTTAACAGTGTTAGCTCTCATCATTTATGAGGTTAAGCACAATAACGTAGGTAAAGCCCCCAGCTCAGTGCTGAGCACATAGTAAGTACTCAGTATGTAATAACGTTTTATTTCTGCCACTACACTATGAAATTTGGAAAACAAGAGCAATAGGTAGGTCACTGGGTAGGAAAGTTAAGGCCCCTGTGCTGCCATCAACAAAGGAAACAGAAGGTCGAGAAGGCAGAAGATATCATTTCTCCTTGAACTCAGAGACCAGAACCCCAGGAACCTTGGCTTCAGTCTGTCTACATTGTGCAGGGATTGGAATTGCAGCAGTTTAGATATTCTTCTGATAATTTTACTGAACCTTTTCTCTCCCCTCTAAACTATTGAGGGCAATGCTTCTCAACCAGGAGACTTTTACAAATACCTGGGGATATTTTAAGAATTTTTTTTTTTTTTTTTAACATGGGCAGGCACCAGGAATCGAACCCGGATCCTCTGGCATGGCAGGTGAGAACTCTACCTGCTGAGCCATCGTGGCCCCTGGGGATATTTTGATTATCCAACCAAGGGCAGGCGGGTGCTACTGACATCAAGTGGGTAGAGGCCAAGGGTACTGTTAAACATTATGAAGTACAGGACAAGCCCTTACCACAAAGCATTATCCATCCAAAATATCAATAGTTCTGACGTTAAGAAACCCTGAGCTATGGAGCTAAGCTTTTCCTTGGTTTAGTAGGACTTAGGTGAGGTTGGGAATGGGGCCAGGGAGTGGTGAAAAAAGGAGTTCCTTGTTGTAGATGTCAGGGAATAGTGGAGGCAACCAGATAATAGATCACTCTGCCACCGTATTATAAGTGTTCCAGGACAGATTTTTCCTCATAATGTATGACCAAAGGAAACAGAGAAAGAAACCCACAAAAACAGAGTCAAGTTCTTTATATGTGTTATATCTTTCATTAATAAATAGGTTTTCTTCTTTAAACACAGAATATATAACAGATTGAAACACTCCCCCCTCCCCCCAATTCCAAAGACAAGAGTCTATAAAACAAATGCCAGCTGTATTGCCCTAAGGGCAGAAAAAGTCTGGTACTCCCACCCAGCCCTGCCCCTCCAGCACCACCACCCCCACACTCCACAAGAGAAGGGGTCTGGGGCTTCTCCCTTGGGCCCTGGAGATAGAGTTGAGAAGCATGTAAATGTGTGATGTCACCCCTCCAAGAGGCATGGGCTATGACAAAGGTGAGTTTTCCTTCTCATTGGCTCTGACCAGCTCCTGCCCTTCTAATTTGTTATGAAGCACCCAGGCTAAATTCCCAAGTGAACTGATGCTTAGCTTCTCCACTTTTCATTCCTCTACTGCCTCCTTAGAGGGGAAGGGAAGGGCTGAGGGACCCCTCCCATCCCCTGGCCTGCATGAAAACGCTGTGTGGAAGAGGCATTATTATGCTAAAGGTAAGGCCCCCAAGCTCATGAGGCCAGCAAGCCACCCATACTCCCACACCTGTCCCTCCTCTGAGGCAGGGAACACTAGGACAGCTGACTCCTCCACCACCTAGTGCCTGGTTTGGGGTGTGATGGTTCTCTCTCAGTGTCAGGTCCTCATACCAGGCCTGGCTCCTTCCTCATCCCATTCCGGGTCCTTCCACGCCCTCACTGTGGCCATCAGAAAAACCCATGTCCAGTGTCCTAAATTGTCTCATCCTCCCTCTCCCCGTGCCTCTGCTCCCCAAGGGAGGAAGTGGGAGACTGTCTCCCCTGTCCAACTTTCACTTCACATAATCGAACAGCTTTTGGCCTTTTCCTTCTTGAAGGTAGAAGAGATGAGTTCAGAGCGACTGGGGAGGTGTAGCAGTCGCTTGGAGAGGCTTCGGACAGGACTCTTTGGGGGCATTGGGCTGGTCTTGTTCAGACATACCATGGACGCCATCCGAAAGATGCTGTGGACACTCTTTTCTGAGGTGAAAGCTGAGCCTTCCAGGTAGATTTCTGCACCCAGCTGCTTGGCTATTGCACAGCCCTGTAAGAAGGGTGAAGTCATTAGTGAAGTGGTTCAAAATAGCTCTGCAACACTGCCCTCTGTGGTTAGCACACTCCCCAGGGCTACTCTCATGATGGGACCCAACTGCAAGTTTCCCACCACAAGCCATTGCTGATTGTTTTTCTGAAGGTGAAGCTTGACTGCATATTAGAATCACCTGGAACACTTTTAAAACCATATTGATTGTTATCGCACCACACAGCATACAAAAAAAAGAAATATATATATTATATAATATATATATATATAGATGTCAAACCAAGGAAGCTAATTTCTGTGGGTAGAGACTAGACATTAGTATTTTTAAGAGCTCCCTGGGTGATTCTAATGTAACTGATTTCAAGTAAATGATCCTTATAGTTTCATGTGCATAAGAAATTTTCCAGGAATCATGTCAAAAATGCAGATTCCCAAAGCCTTCTCCCAGGGTGAGTCTGTGGAGATGGAGCCAGGAATTTGAAATTCTAACACCTTCCCCCTACTGATTCTAATACAGGTGGTCCACAGAAAACTAACTACTTGAGAAACACTGGCACACAGAAATGGCTCACCTGCCAACCTCTAGCGTATGTCCAACCCAACACCTCTATCCAGGTAACTAGTTTGCTGATTATAGATGATCCCCCATGAGGCTAATTCTCTTTTGCCATAGTATGACAGTTTGAGTAGGGCCACAATCAAGCCCTCTGCTGGTAGCCTTCCCCACCCCACTCCCAAAACACACTCCTACACACCCATACCTGTTCATAGGAGATGGGTGCCTGCTTCTGGTGGGAAAGCTCCATCAGAGTGCTCAGATCTGTTCGTAGATCTGTCTTGCAACCAATAAGCAACACACGGGTGCTGGGACAATAATCTAGGATTTCTGTCTTCCACTGAAGGACCCAAGAAGGTGGGAAGGAAGGAGAAGAAAGAAGGAAGAAGGAGCGTCAGTAGTCAGACAGACACCCGGAGAAGCCCAGTTAGCAACATCACATCATCTAGCTTATCACCAGCCAGTTCTTCCTCTGAGTCACAGCACCACCACTGCATTAATTACATCATCCTTTTGCCCATGAGTCTTTTGGGGCCACAGGAGTGCTGACCCAGGAGCCTGTCTCTGAAGTCTATAGCCCAGGCACATGGACATTTCTCCCCCTACCCCACACCCTGCAAGCATGGGGAACATGGATATGCCACCTCACCCCAAAGTAATTCATAAATCCAGAATGTCAGGGGGAAATGAACCAATCTGTTCCCAAGGGAAGGAGATAATCTCAGAGTCTTCTGGAAAACTAAGCTAGTTCCACAAGATGTCAACTCAACTGCCGTGAGTATAAACAGTTCTTGGCACATAGACCCAGACTTTTCCTTCCCACAGTTCAGCTCAAGCCTGCCTGCCTACCCAGTCTCAGTGAGCCTGGGATCAAGTTCCATGAAAGCTGCCTCCCAAAAGTCCCCATCCCTGACCCTCAAACCTTAACACCAAAAGATTCTCAAACTCTCATTCTATCCCTTCCTGAGTCTTCAACACCGTTTTCCCTTGTTGGGCTGCAAAGCAGTATAGGATAGTGGAAAGGGTACTGGCATGGAAGGCTGAGACCTGGATTCTAGTTCCAGAACTATAGCTAATAGTTACGGCCCTGGACAAATCCCTTCCTCCCCTGGCCTCAGTTTCTTCATGTTACACAAGAGGGAATTAGATGACTGGGTCCCCATGGTTTCTTCTTGTTCTAATTAGAGATTGCAGAGTGTATTCAGCCTTACCTTTTTGAGTGCACTGTCCACTGTCTCAGGACGGCTGATATCAAAGCATAGTAATACTGCATCTGAGTCGCTGTAGCAGAGTGGACGGACATTGTCATAGTAGGGAGATCCTGCGGGGCGGCGAGGGGAAGAGCTTACAGTGAGCCATGGCATTTCCCGCACCCCCACCAGCCTATGCTCCAAATGCCCTGGAAATAGATTCTTGAGTCTTTAGGCTAATTGGCCCCACCTGTTTCCCAGAGGAATGTGCTACAGTCTGGAGGTTTGGGACTGACCACCACCCTGAAGGCAGTCAAGAATATTGGCTTCTCAGTCTTGAAAAAGGGAAGGGAGGCCTAAAAGGGGGGTGGGGGTAGGGCAGAAGGGATTCTGTAATTTGACCCTGTGAGTTCCTACAGTGGACTTAATTGAAGGTCCCCTACATTTTCTGAATCACAGAGGAAGATACTCCTGACCCCTGTAGTGAGACCAGGGCTTGTTTAAGGTCTTTTTTTGAGTCTGTCTGCTGCTCAACCTCTGCTCCCTTCTGCTCCAGGGTCTCCCTAAAGAGGAAACAAATCTGCCTATTATATAAGTATCTGCTGGCCTGCTTCTTTGCCATGGGGTCAGAACTACAGGAGGTTGTTGGCAGGGGAGAGGGAGCATCAAGGATTCAGTGCCTCATTCCCCTACTCACTCAAGTCAGCTTATACTGAAAAGGGCAAAAGGAAAGCTGTGGCCCTCCCATCCCCTAAAATTTTGGTGGGGGGCGGGGAGTGTCTCAAAGACAGGAGCACCAAAAGCTGGGATTTAGAGGCTAGGGAAGGTGTCCTTGGTTGGTAGGGGAGTGGGCAATGCTGTCCCAGGTGGTCTGATATAGGAGAGTCTTAGGGGCTGAGGCTGCCCCCCTCCAGCCTTTGGAAGGAGGATTTGGAACCCAGACAATCCATGCTCAGAATAGCAAACAGCCCCTCTCCCTGTACCGCAATCACCATGGAAACTGGGGGAAACCCAAGCTGGGGGAAGGAGAGGGTTGTTGGTTGTAAAAAAAAAAAAAAAAAAACTAGAGTAAACGGGAGTTGGGACAGCTGCCTTCAGCAGTCCACGGCCATCTCTTTCTGAGGTGGGGTCTCATCACCGCAGCACTGAGCAGGAGCACTGCAGCACTGGGGATTGGGGAGGGAGAGGAAGGCCTCCATTTTAGCTCCAAGCAATCCCCTTCCCCTAGGACCAGCAAGTGAATAATGGAACAGGTATTTGCTTTGACCCTAATCCCAGTGTTGGGAAGCCCCATCCCACATTCCCTGCCACTCCTCTTTCCTCCTGGGCACCTAATTTGAAAGAGGGAGTCAACCTGAGAATGACTAATAGCCTTTATTCTATCGAGGGTACAAAGGGGGAGAAGCATAGAGACCACTCTTGCTGTTGTTTCATTATCTGTATTGAGATTCAAGGGCTGCATTCTGAAAGTAGGAGTAGGGAAGCAGCTGGGGCTTTGGGGTGGTGATAGTAAAAGAGAGGAGCGGCGGTAAGATTCTGGGACAATTGGGAGGTAGGCAATATAAAGCAAAAGAAAACCATACATCAAACAGCCAAGCTGCATTCCAGCCTGATCCAGCCAGAATAGCAGAGTCCAGGACAACCAGAACCCTGCTCCCCAACCCCTGGAACTGCGACAGAGGAAAGCATCCCGGGGTGAGGAATTTAAGGGTGATTTGGTTTGGTTTGAGGAGGGGGTAAAGAAGCAAGGGGAAGTCTCCTTATTTTCTCTCTACCCACCCCCTACCTCCAATCTTTTCAGACCTCAAAATTGGATTATGGTAACAACAGCTCTTTGGAGTAGGACAGCATATTTATTACATGTAACAAGAAACCCCCAGTGATTTGTAGTTCCCCTTTAAACTCAGCCTGCATATGTATTTTGGGAAAGGAATGGATTTTATTTTCTTTCTCCTATTCCTCACTTTGAGCCCTTAATTATGACTTGAGCCCAGTCCATTAAAAAGTAGGAGGAGTCACAATCAAAGCAAAAGAATACTAGCATTGAGGGTTTGGGGCTCAGAGGTTGGGAAAACATCTCTCTACATTCTAGAAAGACAGAATTTCTTCTCTCCCACCCCCGTATAGGACAAACTGGCAGAACCCCACCCCCCACCAGCATCCCCAACGTGACTATGCCCTATGTTAAGCCCTCTCCACGACTCTCCAAAACACCAGTGATGCATCGCTTCATCTCTGAGCCGCAGAGGTATGACGAGAGGAGCCGAGCTGCGGCAGGCAGACAGCAGAAGCCCGAGGTGGAATGTAGGAGAGAAAACTGAGTCTGAGCAATATTTCCTACAAAGCAGGCTGTCTCCCTGATCCAAACACAACTGCCTTCAACAGCACTGCCACCTGCTTCTTAGTGGCTTTGCTCGGGGCAGTAAACTCTGTAAAGGGGAGGGGGATTGTTGGTGAGGGGTGGGAGTGGGGTGAAAATTGAAAAGCCCCCAACAGCCCCCAAGTAGTATCATGAGTCCATTCCCCTCGTTGTTGCAGCACCCTGAAGGTTGGAGCCAGACCCAGAGAACTGAGTGGCTTCTGGGGTTCATCCACTGCACCTCTGGACTATCCAGGTGACTTAACCATCTCCTTTCCCCCTCCCCACCCCAACAACCAAGGAGCCTTCAGATACGCTTCCTTCAATTTCCTGGCAAACACCATACCACTTCTCCCACGAAAGAAGGAAAACATTTCTAAAAGACAGCAGCTGCAGCAGTTCAGTGGAGGTGGGAAAGGGAGCATTTGGGGCCAGCAGTCAGTCTTACCTGAGGTATCCCACAGACTGAGCTCCACTCTCTGTTCCTCTGTCTCCAAGCAGGCTGTGTAATTCTCAAACACAGTGGGCACATATGTCTGTGGGAAGAGGGGAACCATTCACACCCCAGGCACCCCTGTTCCTGTAACCCTCAGGTTAGTTCTGGATACACAAGAAGTTATTCACCTTAGTGAGACCCTGAAGTGGCAGGAGATAGGGCACCAGAGATACAGGGGGCAGGAAGGAACGGCATGAGAAGCACAGGTACTTTGCTCCATAAAAGTAAGAAGTGTGAATTACAACCCCCACATACAGCCAGGGACAAGCCCCCATATTCTACCTAGATTGTCTGAAAGACACACAGATTCCTCTCATCCTCAGATTTGTTTCTGTCCCAATTTTAGAGCCACAGGCTAATTCTAGTTCTTTATCTTTTCCTTTCAAGCCCCTCAGGCCAGGAAGACAGCAGAAAGGAGCATCATAAGCCAGTCTGGGGGCATGCTCATTGAACCTTTGAGGATGAGATGAGGGAAAGGGCAGGTATTACGTCAAGGAGAAACCCCAGATTCCCAAATGCCTCCAGTTCCCTCTCCAAAGAGCAGACTCCAAGGATGAAGGGAGGTAGGAAGGGATTTGATTGGGGCCAGTGGGTGAAGAGGTGAGGAGGAGCCAGCGGGGCGGCAGAAGTGGGACAGGTCTCAAGGGAAGCTAAGGCAGTGCAGCAGTCTTGTAGCCAGAAAATCGCCGAGGATGGGGGAGGATGAGGTGGGCTGGGGAGAGTCGGCTCCCCTGGACAGGTGGGAATCTATCCCCAGGTAGGAAGGCAAGGAGAAAAGCTGGCCGTCGGGCTGGCAGGCAGCTTACCTCCGGATAGCAGTCCTTCGCTAACACCTGTAACATTGCTGTCTTCCCACACTGCACATCTCCCACCAGAACGAGCTTACATCTGGCCACGACTGGCTGTGGGGCCCGTCTCTCCTTCATGGTTGTAGCCTCCACGGGACTTGGACTCGGATCCAGAAAGGAGAGGCTTTCTCCAGGTGCGTCTCAGCATATAAAGTTAGCCAGATTCCCTGCCTCCCTCCAACTGAGAAGGAGGCAGGCACAGCCACTTTATATCTTTCTTGCTGAGCCAATCACAAGAGGAGGAGGACTCTGTCAAAGCCAATCCCTAAAATGGGATCCCCTCCAACCGCCAATGGTAGGAGAATCTGAGTCAGTGCTCTCTTTCCCCCTTCCCTTTCTCTTAAAGCTGAACCGTTGCCTCCCCTGAAAGGGGATTCCCACGCTGTTTTGTGCTTGTATTAGGGAGGCAGGAGGGGATGTAAAGCAAAAATAAATGACCTTGAGTGTCCACAAATGAGTGTCAAAAACAATAAACTAGCCATGAAGCAGAGAACGAGGTCAAGCTGGAGTTATTAGGATTGTTTAGGATCTGCCTAAACAATAGATAAGGGAGCACTCCTGGGGGTGGTGGGGTAAACTTAAAGATCTCTGTCCCTTTTGTTCCATCTAATCCCCATTCAAACCAGTTCCCATTTCTGGCTTCCCCTCCCAATATCCGTTCCTGCCCTACCCCCTTCAAAGCCCAAGTCTCTTTTTCAGAAATCACCTTCATCCCCACAAAAAGCCTTCTAGCGTCATCTGGAAAAAACCCACACAGTTCTTGATCCAGAGATGGCCAAAGAGAGTCTGACAAGTGAGACTTGGAAGAGAGGAAGAGAACAAAGCAAACAAAGTCACTGTCTGTTTGGCCAGGCCCAAACCTGGCAGTAGTTGCTTAAGAGTGTTTGTTCTGCTGCTTGGGTTCAGTTTCCTGGATGAATCAGGCACAAGTCCAGTTCCAGGTTGACACCTATTGACGCTGACGCACTAATGTGTGTGTCACCTGGTTAAAGTTCAGACTGGAAAACAGGACCCGAGACTCTTGCAATTAGAAAGCTGGAGCTCAACCTACAATTGAGATCAGCTACATAATGCTACCAGCTCTACCCTTCAGAGCCCTTGCATTTCTATTAGACAGAACCCTCAGGTATACACAGATCAAGCGGAACATTGATTGTCCAGAAGCCTAGGGATCAGGAATTGAAGCAAGACCAACACTGGGCAAAATTGAGAGCCCTCCAGAGTTTGTCTTTAGGCCCCTTTGCCTTATCAAGCCCAGTGCCTCGGGAGCATGCCCTAGGTCTTGTTCCATCAGAGCTTTACTGTTAATTCACAGTCATTGCTGCCCCACCTATAGATGTTTTTCCTGTTATAAAGGATGTTTAAATGTTTTCCCAGACCCAAAGGGACAGATGTCTAAATCTGTGAGATTTCCAATGCCCACTGTGGGCAGTAAGTAGGAGGATGGAGATTATTTAAACGATGTAGCCTAGCCAGTATGCCTCCAGTGGAAGCCAGTGGCTTCTAAGTCCAAATTGTTTGGCTGAGGGCTTTGGCGGCAAGGCCTACACTGTACTCCACCCATCTCTTAAGCCCCCACCCCTCACTCCTTTCAGGGATCAGGAATTAACTGAGGGAATCTCTAAGGTAGAAAGAGATTTATCCAGATGCTTCCATTCTCTGGTTACCCTCCTCTTCAAGGCTTTCTGGAAGTTTCTTCACCCCACCTTCCCTCAGGCCTTGTCTCCAAATCTCAGATATGGTCTTTCTATAGAATTTGTTGTCTATTTGCCCTTTCCCAGAAGCCTGACAGCCTCTCTGAGCTGCCCGTAAATATGGTTTGGGAGAGTTCCAGGAACAGCTAGCTGTAAGATTATAGACTGCCTCAACCTGGAGTCCTTTCCCTCACCCTGACCTTTTCCTTCTTTATCCTCCCATTCTCCACCCTTAGACTCATCTGGACTCAATTCTGGAAGCATCCATGGGGTTCCCATACATCCCATTAACCCTTAACTGATTTCCTTCCAATGGCAGCTCCAAGGGTTTTAGACTTCTCCCCATGTTCGTCACTAGCCTCTCCCTACGCATATACCCTCTACCAGCAACTCTAAATAAACACTTAATATAAGTAAAAACCATTCCTGCTACATACAAACAGCTTCCTCTGGTTTCTAACAAGATTGCCACTCCTGAGCTCTCCCCGGTTAGAAATTCTGGGAGCTGACGCTGACAATGATCCTTTCCTGAGTGGCTGTATTTCAGGGCTGTGACACAGAGAGCCTCCATTAGTCTGATTCTCTAGATGTGTCTCTCAAAGATATTTGTCGGTCATGTGTTTTATGAGCTGTGGCGGGGAAGGTGTGTGTGTGTCAGTGTGTGCGTGCTCAGGAGGCAGCATAGCAACATGAAAAGAGATGGAGCCAAAGTTCAGCAAATCAGGGTGTTAGCCCCAGCTCTGCCCTTAAAACAAATTGTGGGGAATTGGATAAGTCACTCCCCTTCTCTGAGCCTGTTTCCTTAAATGTGAAGTGAGAGGTTTGGATTAGAGAAAGGGTTTTAGAGTTGTTTTTAGCAGTAAAACCTAACCCCACTCCCACACTCCCACACTTTAAAAAATCTCTTCCAAGTGTCTTTATTTTAAAAATCCATTGTCATTGTGATAAATTTACAAGATTGCTCTTCTCTGTCAAGATCAGGAAAGTTCAAAATAAGGCTATACTTGAAAATATTATGCTAGGTGATAAAGCCAGTCACAAAGGACTGCATATTGTATGAGTTCATTTATAAGAACTGTTCTGAACAGGCAAGTTCATACAGACAGAAAGTAGATTACTGGTCCCCAGGCCCTGTGGGACTTAGAGGGAGATGGGAAATGACTATATTGGGTACAAGATTTCTTTTGGGATTGTTCTATAATCGATTGTGGTGATAGTTGCACAACTGTGAATATACAAAAAAAAAAACCACTCAAGTGTACACTTTAAATAGGTGAATTGTATGGTATGTGAATTATATCTTGATAAAAGTGTCATTAAAAAAGTTATCATTCCAAATCTTCTTTATACAGTCTTCTGTTTTACAAAAACTTTTTTGTGGAAATATTCTAACATTTAAAAAGGTAGGAAGACTAATAAGTGAGCCCCCGTGTATCCGTTACCCAGTTTCAACAATTATCAGTACAATCTTGCTCCATCTATACCCCCACCCACCCACTTTTTGCAACTATACTCCCTGTACTGGATGATTTTTTTTTTAATTTAGACAAAATATGATTTCACCCATAGATGTTAAGTACACATTTCTAAAATAAAAGGAGTCTTTGTTAACACAACCAGAATAAATAAATGATAAACAAAATATAAATAAGTGAATAAATAAATAATAACTCCATAATATCATCAAATATCTAGACAGTGTTAAAATTTCCCCAATTGTGTCATACACGGTATTTTTTTATTAAGTTGATTTATTCACATTAGAATCCGAACAAAATCCATTCATTAAGTTTGGTCAATATGGCTCTTAAGTATTTTTTATATTTTTAGGTTCCACCTCTTCTTTTTTTTCTTTTTTCTGCAATTTATTTACTGGAGGAATCAGGTTGTTTGTTCTACAGCATTTCCCACAATCTAGATTTCACTGATTGTATCTTCATGGTGTTTCTTACATGTAGTGAACTCTTTCACAAACCAAATCTTATGCAGAGCACCAAAACACAACAAAGATTTAAGAAAAACAAAACAAAACAGAATTACTCTGATTGAATCAGAATAGAAGAGTTGGAGTGGGGCTCACCCAGCCTCCTCACCCCTCCCCTCCTGGGATACCTCCATGGAACAAACCCCAGGTAACACAAATTTAAAATCACTAGCCTGGATAATATACCCTCTAGCACATCCTTGTGCGCAGGCACTCCGGGCTCCCTTATCTTTTTCTAACTCTGATTACTCTGATAAGTTCCCTATCTGGGACAGGGAGATAATACACAAAGGTGTTCAGGATAGTAGCAAATTCAAATTCACTTTGGCTCTTACCAGAGGGTACACGAGCTCAGTACTTTCTCTGCCCCTAAGGATCCTTGGAAGGAGCCCCCAGCTGCTCAACCATCTGCAACCACCAGGAATCTGACAGGGCAAGGTCCATTCTCCTCTCTTTTAACACCACTTGGGTGCTTCATTTGTAGGTTCTAAACCATAACCTCACATTATCACAGGGACCTCTGGCCCTTGGCACCTGGGAACACTGACCCCTTTTGACTACTGGTGTTTTAGCCACTGGAGTACTCAGCTAAGTGCTGCCTTCAGGTGTCTTCAGGGAGTTTACCTCTAAGAGAGGGGACAAGGCGAGAAGCCCTGTGGGTAACGTAATTGAAACCAAGTGCAGTAGGAGGACTGAAAAGCAAAGGATCAGATTTGGAAGGCTTATGAGAGAGGACTGCAATTCTTATACAAAACTGGTGAGAGATGGATATGGATGCAGGGAAATGCTAAACATACCCAAGGACTAAAGACTCAATCCAAGTGACTGGAACAGACTCTTCACGGTGGAGATGGGGCGGTTGGCCTGAGAACATGATTAGGAAGAGAAATCTGCCACAAAAATGCTATAAGATGCACTTCAAATCCAAAGATATAGGAGTTTGTAGTTTACAAAAATAAATACAAATATACATATATGGCGCTTCTCATTGTCAAATCCCTTCAGCTAAAGATCACCAGTGATACTTGTAATTGAACAAAATTGGGTTTATCAATTAATTGCAGCAAGAGAGAATACACACCATGGGGGGCAATGGGACATCTAGTAGGAGGGTTTTAGAAAGGATTTAGGATTGGGGCTTGTTTGCAGATTTGGGGGAGAGTTCAGGGAAGCAAGTCTTTGCTGTCAGAAAGTGAGGGGTATTCTGATGAGGTATCAATAAATCATATCTAGAAGATGGGAGCATGAAGCAAGGCTAAAACTATAATTGGTAAAGAAGCAGCAGTCAGGGCAGTGTGATGGTGGCTCAGTGGCAGAATTCTCACCTGCCATGCCAGAGACCCAGGTTCTATTCCTGATGCCTGCCCATGTGAAACAGAAAAAAAAAAAAAAAAAAAAAAGGAAGACGCAGTCACTCCTATTAACTAGGGGAGGGGGGATATTTGATCATTTTTGTGGTTTGGATCATGTTCTTGCTTTCATCTGAGTTGAGACATGATTACAGAGTGGTCTTTTTTTTTGTCTGGATCTACTATGGTCAAAGAGTGCCTCCTCTGATGTTAGTATTCTGTGAAATTATGCTCAACAGAAGAGCACCAAAGCCTCGCTGTGAGTGCCAGGTCAGCACATGGCACACCGAGGCAGTTACCTATCAGGTCAGCTCCTGACTGGTAGGGGCTGCTCTTCTCTTCTGCTCCTCTTCCTGGGAGCTGGGCATTGCTACATAAGTCTGGTGAGAAAGTAGAAAGAGAAACAAAAGGAAAGAGGAGATTTTTCCACGAAAACTTCCTGGAGGAAATAGCATTGAGCTACGATGTAAAATAAGACTAAGATACTGAGAAGTGGGCCAAGGTAGAGGGAAACTCCTAGGGGAATGGGATGGCTTGGAAGATGGAGGCCTGGGAAAGAGGTGTGTGTGTGTGTGTGTGTGTGTGTGTGTGTGTGTGTGTGTGTGTGAAAGAGAGAGAGAGTGAGAGATTAAAAGTGTTTGTAGAAGGAGCAAGGACAGCAACAACAAAAAGTCCCCTGATCTGGAAGGAGGGAAGCATGAAGATGACAGAGGAATGGCGGGAGGGGAAAATGGGGATGGAGGTGAGCACAGTGGCCATCAAGTAGACGGTGTCCTGTTTGGTATGGGCTGAGTTGTGGGACGGGCAGGACATATAGGGAGCAGAAGGGAGTTGAAGGGAGTTCAGCAGTAATCAGACATGGAACAAGCACTTGGAGTTCAGGGCATTGGAGACACCGCAGCAAGCAGGCCTTCCTGCCTTCTTTCTATTTAGCTCATTTTTTTTTTAATATTTTTATTGACAAAACAAAACAACAAAAAGCATGAACATTCTTAACATATGAACGTTCCACAGTTGGTGCACAATCAATGGCTCACAATATCATCTCATAGTTGTATATTCACCACCATGATCATTTCTCAGAACTTTTGTATCACTCCAGAAAAAGAAATAAAAAGAAAATAGAAAAAAACCCTACAAACAAACCCCTTACTCCTCCCTCTCATTGACCACTACTATTTCCATCTACCCAATATATTTTAACCTTTATTACCCCTATTTTTTTCCTATACCCCTTACCACTCCCTTTCATTGATCACTGGTATTTCAATCTACTCAATTTATTTTAACTTTTGTTCCCCTTATTATTCATTTTTTTATCCATATTTTTTACTCATCTGTCCATACCATAAATAAAAAGGAACATCAGACACAAAGTTTTCACAATCACACAGTCACATGATGATTGATCGTTATACAATCATCTTCAAGAAACATGGCTACTTGAACACAGCTCTGCATTTTCAGGCACTTCCCTCTCGCCACTCTAATACACCTTAAATTAAAAAGGGGACATCTATATAATGCATAAAAATAACCTCCAGGATAATCTCTCGACTCTGGTTGAAATCTCTCAGACACTGACATTTTATTTTGTCTCATTTCTCTCTTCCCCCTTTTGGTAGAGAATGTTTTCTCAATCCCTTGATGCTGAGTCCTAGCTCATTCCAGGATTTCTGTGCCACGTAGCCAGGGAGGTCCACACCCCTGGAAGTCATGTCCCACGTAGAGAGGGGAGATCAGTGAGTTTGCTTGCCGTGTTGGCTGAAAGACAGCCTGCCTTCTTTTGCCACTACCCCAGGGCTTTGTCAAGACCAAAGTAGCCATTTTCTGGATGAGTGGTAGGGAGCCCTCAACCTAGGGGGAATTCTAATGGAGGAAAGGCCCTCAGGACAGGAGAGTGAGCTGAGAAATGATGTGGACTCTAAGATAGACCACTCCCTCTCCAGTTTTCCAAATCTAGCCACTTCCTCATCCTGCCATGAAGCAACTCCCACACCCTCTTTTGCTCACCCTCCATTTACCGTCTCCCTAGGGATCTTCTTGCTTCCACATTCCGGGCCACTCTGGGAAGCCCTTCTGATCTGACAAAGTGAGATAAACCTATTATGGTGGGGAAATGACTGGACTAGGTATGAGGAGACTTAGGCTGTCTGTTTCTAAGTGGCTGGATTAAAAACAAAAACCATGTAGATTATGTCAATCCCCTGCTTAAAGTCTTTCTGTGACATCACATCCACTTCAAATAAAATCCAACTCAGAACTTCCCCAAGTTGAATTCTTGATATTCTCACAAGCAGTGTGGACAACCAAAGCTATAGGCTGAGCCCCCAGTCTTGGGGTTTGTTCATATGAAACTTAACCCCACAAAGGATAGGTCAAGCCTACTTAAAATTAGGCCTAAGAGTCACCCCCAAGAGAACCTCTTTTGTTGCTCAGATGTGGCCTCTCTCTCCAGCC